>PVHY01004442.1:0-94194 GCA_004024945.1 Uropsilus gracilis
AGGAGGAGGAGGAGGAGGAGGAGGAGGAGCAGGAGGAGGAGGAGGAGAAAGAGAAAGAGAGAAAAAATTCAAGGCCACAAACTTTCATGGTAAATATAATGTCATCATTTAATTTACTTTCTCTCAGGAAGCCAGCGCTGATGTAGAATTTCTGCTTGGTCACCTTCTCCCTTAAGCCTAGTCATTTCTTTTAGCACACATGTACCTTGTTTATGTTGAATTAAACTGCATTCGTTCTAGTGCTGCCTAGTAAATACTAGGCTTTCAGCTGTGTTTGTTTTCTGTAACCTCAGCTGTACAACAGGAAACTGAGAGTAGGTTATCTCTGAATTCTCTTTTGGAGCCATAATATTTATGCAATTTGCCACTTTTAGTTAATGTGAGTTTAACCAGCACTATTCATAGCATTTGCCTCTCAGAGTCTCTCTCTCATATGTGTATATACATAAATATAAAATTATTGTACATAGTATATGTAAATATAAAAAGATATATGACCATATGTTTATATAAAATGGTGTATATATAAAAGGTGTTATATAAATTGAATATATTTACAATATATACTGGAATATAAATGCAATGTGACCACTACTTTATCTTAGCTTTTATTATAAGACTGAAAGTTCCTCAGTCAGTTTCTGTCTTGTGTTTAGGAAACACATGATTCATTCGGTCACTTCCAGGGTGGTAAGCACCCCTCCCAAAGGAGTCAAACACCAAACTGGTAGGCAGTTGTAGGGTCTATTTGTATAGAGATAAATAGCGTGTGCAGTTCAGCCCTAATCATAATGCTATGTATATTTTTTTTTCTCACACATAAGGTTTGGAAGAATACAGTAGTCAAATGAGACACATGGCATTTCAGTTTATGAATTTAACTATTTTATAACTCATATATATAATATCTATAACTATTATGTATATATATATATATTCCTTGCTTTTGAAAAAAAATATGATCAGAAAAGTAAGTATCACAGTTAGGGTTCCAGCAGGAAACATTATTTATTAGGTGATGTAAATACAGAGATTTGATGAAGGAACTGTTTATAGAGAGACATAACAGGGTCAAAAGACAGATGACATTCACCATATGCTAAAGGCTACCAAGCAGAGGAAAGCAGTTGACATTTTGGAGACAAGGAGTAGAAACTGTGTTACCAAACAAAACTCAGTGGATAAGAGTTGGAGCCAGAAAACAGAGGCTTCACTGAACCATTGTTATAGTGCTGGGGGCGCATAGTACTAGTGCCAGGAATGTGTTGCCAAATTGGTATGTGAGGAGGACCGGAGGGATAGGGGTAAGAGGAGTGTGGGGTTGGATGATGGGTGTACAGATACATCCTAATCACTCCTCCCAATTTTCTGCACAGCTGGTAGCCTAACTTTCCCCCTGCTCTCTAAATTGAACATCATCAGAGGTTGGGTAGCAAGTAAGCATAGTAAACCTTATACAGAGTAGGATTTAAAAAGTGTGGCACATGAAGAGGGTGTGGGGAAACAGAATGGTCAGTGGACAGGGAGCATTGTGATTATAAAATCACAGCCCTCATAATTATAGGTTCTCTAGTCAATCACTTCTAAAATATTAATTACTTTGGCATAACTACAATGAAAGGAGAGCACAAAGAAAGAGACACAGAATCCTAGATTTTGTAAAGGGGACAGCTATAATTGGATTAATGTGACTATGAATGAGTCAGACCTAGAGGCTCAGGTGAATCAAGTGGACTTGTATCCTAGCTCATGTTAGAGTTTGCCAAATTTAAAGGGGGGGGGGAGGCTTTTCTCTTCATTACAGGCAAGCTACTTTCTGATAGTGTTTGATCAAAGTTTCTATACTTGAAGCTCACTGTTGCACAAGCTTATCATCAAAAGTACATGAATATGTGCTAGACAGATTTTCTTGAGACCTCTAACAATTGTGACCTTCTTATAATTAGAAAATTCTGAATGATAGGGGCTTAATCACATTTTATTCTACACTAAAATCTTCAGAACTTTATCAATCTTTTATAAGACCAATTAATTTTAATATCACATTTTGTTTATTATTACTTACAAATATCTCAGCTACAAAGTGGTATTTGAAAGATATCTGTGCACATTTCACATGCATGTTATATATGTACATATGTATGCATGCATGCATGTATAACATGAAGAGCAAGAACTTTCCATACCATAGTGTTATCTAGACAGTGGGTATCTCTGAATTTACTCAAACACTATTCAATAGCAGTAAACATTATCTGGCACATTAAAATCACAAGTAATATCTGATATAAATTTTTTCAGATTTCTCTTATTAATGAGGTATCTAGTCATCATATTAAATATACGCCAAAGACTAATGTACCTGGAAAAGCTGAATATACAAGTGAGAATACACAAGATATTCTGCAAACAGCAGTACAGAACTTGCAAAGTTCATTACAAAAAAAAATGCTGGATACTCAAGAGACTCTGGTACTTAGTAGTGCCCCCAGAAGGTCAAGTTAGACAGCTAGCAAAGGGAAGGCCATGCAGGCATTCATGACATCATCCTCTCCAAGTCCTTGTCAAATGAAAACTGTCTCTCAGGTGTCAAAGAGGATTTGTAAGTATCAATCTGATTTTCTTTACAGTATCAGGGATCTCAGCACTTTGATAAAGGCTGTCTTTAGTACTTTACTAATATGCTCAATTTTCTGCCAGACATATAAAATGACTGACATCAGTACCACCTGCAATGTTCACCTCTTTTTTTATTGATTTATCTGTTAACTTTGACTAGGGAGTTTTAGATTGCAGATCAGTGATGACACCAGAGAAGGTGATTTTGCCTACTGACAACTAGCACTTGTGATTGACAGCCACCATGCGACCAGCCCAAACTGCTTACAATCTGTTTCCAAGAAGCAGCGATTTTTTCTTCTTTGTACAATCTTAATTTAGGAATTAGAGAAAACATCACTGTAAAATAGCCAACTTCCTTATGTATTGTGACATTTGCAGGCTGTCACCTTCTGTTACACTACCAATCAGGAAGTGTTTTTCCTTGATGCTGATAGTTCTGGGGCCTCTGGTGAGTGGGAGATAGTTTCTAGCTTCAAAGAACATGATTAAGAGAGAAACATACACACATATTTACACATCATGGCAAGTAATGCTTATGCTCCGTCCATATTCCCTTGACCCATCCTACTTATCACTGCATTTTTGGTGGGTGATAGCTATGTTGCTCCCTATTTCATGCACCTCTGTTTCTCTGACTGAAGGTTTTCTCTGGTCTCTGGAGAGTGTGGATGGTCTCAGTTCAAACAGTCAATGAGAAATTAACGTCTATAGGGACAATCCTTAATTTGTGAGTGATGGAAATCATTGACCAAATACTGTAGTATGAATTTCCTCAGTGGGAAAATTATGAAGCATAATTCATATGGATACTAAGTTCTCCAAATTGGTTTCCTACTGTTGCTATAACAAATTACCTCAAACTTAGGGGCTTGCAGCAACAAAACTATATCTTCTTAGAGTTTTCACTGAGCTGAAATCAAGTGAGGACATCATTGCATTTCTTCTGAAAGTTCTAGACAATTTCATCTCCTTGGTTTCTCCAGTTTCTGGAGCCTGTTCACATTCCTTAATTTCTGATTTTATGCTCACATTATGGTAGTACCTGATTTCACTATAATATCTCCTGCCCTCACCCTGCTCCTATGAGCACACAGTCTCTTCTAACGTTGACCCATTTGTTTTCTTAGAAGCACCATTAGGATTATATTAGCAACATTTGGATGGAAATAGTCCTTTCCATTTCAATATTCTTTAAATATGTAGGTTCCTTTTGTCATTTAAGCTAACATATTATCAGGTTATAGGGATTAGAACACCAACTCGTGTATAGGATCATAATTCAGCAAATGAGTCTCCAGTTAAAATAAACCCCACTTATCCACAGAAGTAAGTCATTAATTGATGTACTTGTTGTTTTTCTTCTCTTCCCACCTCACCTACCTGTTTCCTAATCAGTTCTGTGAGATTACATCTTAAATTGCTATCATCCAAATTCTTATCTCAAATTAACTTGCATATATCCATAAAATTATTTTATAATATAAGGGGCATCCAAAGACATAATCTGATAAACTATAGAAAATCTGATAGGGTTTGAGCAGTTCAAATTGAATTCAGAAGAACCCTCTTAGAAGGAAGTATTTAAGTTAGACTTCAGAGAATGAGGGTGTTCATACGTCAGTGAGTAATTCAGAATTCTCTCACTTTTTCCATAATATATATACATATATAGGTATATATACACATACACACCAGAGTCAGTTTCTAACCAGCCAAGATAAGTATCTCCATTTTGAAATTAAGCACTTATCAAAATGATTTCAAGTTCCCAAGTAGAAGCATATGACCCAGATTTTTTTAACACCTGAAGATGGGCAATTTTATCTGCAGGAGTCCAAAACTGTCAAAACACTTTGCAGGGAGATCTTGAAGTTTTTTCTTCTCTGTTACCAAAGAGAGATGCAGCAATTCAATTGAATATGTACGTGGGAGTTCAAACACACTTCACACGCACTGCCCTATTAGCTAAGGATGATACCAAAACGTGGATGGGATAATTGTATGATGCTCAAAAGTTTTGCAGATTTACTGGAGAAACAAATCAAAAAGAACATTTTAAAAGTAAGATGCAATGTTAGATCACTGTAAAGCTTTGTGCTGGTTTTGTTTCTCCAGTCACATCAAAAACATTTTGATGTCACAATGATAATACTATGTAGAAAGAGGATAATACTATGATGCTGACCAAATCACAGTGATTCAGAAGATTTGGGTTTTGTGAAGTAGTTTGAAAAACTCTTAACTCATTTATGTAATTTTCACTTTCATATTTTATTTCCTGTGTGCAAAAATGTGATATTTATGAAAGTATGTTTGAAATGAATTGAAATACGTATACATAATTTATTATCTTTATGTAAAATGCATTTACTATGTATATTGAAATACAAAATTAAGGGGAGCAGCAAAACATTATATCATAGTTGAATATTTCTAAAATTACAGGGACATCTTATTATTGACAGCCTTTGGATTCAACAAATTACAGCACTCAGTAATGCTGTATCAATCCAGAATCTAAAAGCATAATTCCTTCATTGCAATTCTATAAAAATGTATATCGCCACAAACATTTTGCTTGGCTGCCAAGATATAGTGACCTGAATTAAAAGGAAAAGTATAGATGGCACTCTTTGCCCATCTTTTCTTTATCTTTTGTCCAGTATTCACTTTTTTGCAACCTACTTCCCTGATAGAAGAAAGTGAAGAGCATTTTCTTTTTTCTCATGTGATTTTCTAGAATGGGCAGAATCTAAAGACTAGAAGTAGAAAAACAGGCAAATTTAGAATGGTAGGATTGAAGGTTTCCTGCTTTAGGACTTCTTAGTAGGCTTGCCAGAAGCCTCCCTGAACTAATATCTAAGAGTCACATAGCTATCTGTACAAGGACTCCTCCCTGTCCTGTTTATAAGTCATAACATATGGTGGTACAAACAAGGCAGGAGGTTTTTCCATGGCATGTGAGTGGTAGGACTCCCACCACTTTCAACGTCAATGAAGTGTAACTTCAGGATGTGAGTAAAATAGATAGGGAGCTTTGAGGAGGGAACTTACACATGACATCAATTATTTCAGAATGTACACCACCTTCTCTCCAGGGGATACATTAAAATGTCTCCTATCAGAATACAGATCTTCTGAGAAAATATATGGAGTTCACTTGGAAAAGAATGTTTCCCCATATTTCATTATTTTCTAAAAGGAAGTACACCACATCATTAATATGAGCAGAACATGGTTTACCTGCATGCCTTGCAAAAATCCATGTATAACATATGTGAAATAGAAAAATTCTTAGAAATTTTCAACTCTGAACCAGGAAGAAATAGTTAACTCGAACATGAAAAAAAAAAAGTGAAACCAGATCGCAATCTTACACCTGACACAAAAGATAACTCAAAGTGGATGAAAGACATCAATTTAAGACCTAAAACATTAAAATGCATTGAAGAAAATAGGTAAAACACTCCACAATATTGATCCACAGTCTTTGTGGATTTACCTATAATTGCAAGAGAAACAATAGTAAATGTAAATAAATCAGATAACATTGAGCTAAAAAGTACAAATGGTGATTTATAAAGAAAAAAAATGATCCAAATAAAAATATAGACAGAAACACTAGACACTGCCTTAAAGAAGACATACAGATTGTGAATGGGCATATGAAAAATGCTCATCAATATTATGAGAGAAAAGGCTTTCAAAACCACAATAAGAAATCATGCCATACCAGGAAAAACAAGTGTTGGTGAGAATGTGCAGATAAATCCTTGTGCACGACTGGTGGGAGTGTGAACTGACTCAGTCCCTATGGAAAACAGCATGGGAGTTTATCAAAACATTTCAAAATGTCTATATCAATATATGATCCAACAATTCCATTCCTAGATATTTACCTTAAGAATCCAAACCACTAATTTGAAGGGACATTTGCACTCCTTTGTTCATTTTAGCACTGTTTACTATAAAAAAGTTATGGAGATAACCTAAATGGCCAAGAACAATAACGAGAGTGAGTTGATAAAATGTGGTATAGATACGGAGTGGAATACTACTTAGCTACAAAAAAGATTAATTTGTGACATGAACTGTAGAACTGTAGGTAATAATGCTAAGCCAAAAAAATCAGAAGGAGAAAGATAAATTCTGGTTTCACTTATATGTGGAATATAGAGAAATAAAACAAAGGCAACATCATACCAATAACAAACCCTAGAAAATTGTGTAATTGAAGCTACAAGATCAGTAGGGGGAGGGAAGAATGCAAAGAGGAAAAGGAACACAATAACCAATGGTGGAGGGCTGAAGTTGGGTATAGTGGGGTGATATGCATCTGAAGAGGTATGATCCTATACCTTTGAAACATATAGTATTGCAAACCAATGTTGTCTAACTAAAGAAAAAATGAGGTCTTGCACATCCACTCTATTAAGGAGAATGGGTAACATGGACAGATGAGGGGGTATTCCTGTGGTAACATGAAAATTAAGTCACTTCCTAGCCCAATACACACCTTACCCTAATCTAAGATGTGGGTCAGAGTGAAATCCAGCTTGAGTCAGCTGTCAATACCTGTACTTAGGTTTCAGAGTGATAACTTTCCCATTCTTTACCCCAAGAAGGTATTACTCTATATGATGATGATGATGATGATGATGATGATGATGATGATGATGTACAGACTTAAACTGTTAAGTTTTATACCTCTTATTGTCTGATCAGGAAGAGCTGCTTTGTGTAGTTAGTACCAAATCACTGTGCAGGCTGACAGTTGTATTAGAAATACCAGATATTTTGTTTGTTTGACTATCCTTAATCTCTATTCTCTTGTGCAGAACTCATTTACTAATAAAGATGTAAATGTATTAGGCAAGGTGAAATGGGAAGTAGAAAAAAACAAAATGGGAATAACTGAACTAGGTGTGGGGAGAAGAGCACTCATATAGAATAAAGGATGCTTTCCATTCTACTTCCTCTTGCCTGTGGTCCCCCAACATCATGGGCAGAAACAGACAATATCAAGCCTGAATCATTAAGTGAAATTTTCATCCTAAGGAATAATAAAAACAAACCAACACAAAGAAAAATTAATACAAGAACAAACTTAGAATAAACTAAAAGACATACAGTTTAAAACAAAATCAATCATGAAGTTACTAGTTACAAAAGATTTATGGTAAAATATTGCAATAAATAACTAATATATATTAAAGTCGTATACTGGTAAGAGCTTTTAATTGCCTTATTTCATTTAAGTTCTTAAAAAGTCAGATTAGGACTGCAGGGAGACTCCACCCTTAAGAGGATTATGGACACCACTCAACCCAAGTCTTACTCTCCAGCTACAGCTAAGACTGCCTCCAACCTTGCTGGAGCAACCTTGCCTGTCACACTGTCACACCAGCAAAACCCACCCCCCATGTCCCTGTCCCTATAAAAACAGACACCAACTCCATGTGGGTGCGAATTCATTAATTCCCCACCATGGGTTAGTGGACCCAGAAGCTCATGGCAATAAACTCTTCTTAATTCTACTTGGCCTGGCTCCTGCTTCTCTATTTCCTCACCACTGTCCTTTCATATTTCCTCACTGACCTTTCATATTGGTGCCTCCTGTTACCCTCCTTCCTCACTGTCCTTTCAGTTCTCAGATGAAAGAAGCTAATTCTTGACACCCATTTTATAGAGAAAACAACTGAACTGAGATTCGAGTATCATAAACTTGCTTGAACTCACAAAGCTAATAGATGCTTAAGCCAAGGGTTCAGCTTTAGGTCTGAACTCCAAAGCTCATATTCCTATAGCTGAATAAAAGAAAAGCAAGGAAAAGAAAAGTCCACAAGATAATTTTGCTTCCTGTAACTGACAGGAAAGGAAAACTGACCACTAACCCTTGGGGAATATGGTACTTTAAAAACATGCAAATTTAATCAATAAGCCCAAGTGGATATTACTTTAAAGGGAAAACAAACTGGAAATAAAGAAAGAAAATAAAACAGAGAACTTTTATAAGCCAATGTGTTCCTATCAGCAGAGTCTGAAAGCTGAGGGAATTGACAAAGTCACTGTAGCACAACCAATAGCTATTATTTTTTAAAAGGAATGTAAGGGTAGAATTCCCTCAAGCTTGGGAAATAGTAAATGTAATGTTCAACTCAGAAAACAGGACAAAGGATGACTGTGGTCACTATAAGCAGTTGATATGCAGTTTTAGAATGCTGGTTTCTATTGTCCTGAGGTCATATCTTCAGGCCAAAGTCAGTCTCCAATAGATGATAAATGAGTCAGATTTTTACCCAGTTGAAATTTGGTCTTCTCTGACTTCTGATGGACAGATCATAAAACTGACTGAAGAAACTGATGGCAGGTGTTTAGCTTTATAATCTCAGCCCTTTGTGTAGATAGTTTTTGAATGTCTATTCTGAGTCATCAGTACATATCCTCTCCTGTCTCAAACTGGATCTAGAAATATCAGGTCAAATACAATGTTAAGGACTCTGTTATATATATTTCTTTCAGAACACTTGAAATCTAGGCATTATTATTCTAGCTGTTTAGGTTAAAAAGATTAAGTTCAGAGACATGAAATAAAAGCTTAAATGTACACAGTTGTGTAAGTGATAGAGCTGTCAGGCAAATGGACTCAAAAGTCTACATTGTTATTATTCTGTCCTATTATGTATATGGCAATAAACTAGATAAATTAGAAGATGTTTCAGGAGTTAAGGGTTAGAGAGCTTCTTACCAGTTGGGGGTGAAATGCAGAAAAAAGTAGATCAAGAAAACTCTCTAGAAGAAATTTATGGTAAACTTCAAAGAATAGTGAAATTAAACATGAAATAGGAAACAAGGTGATGTGAGCCAAGTCACAGAATCCCAGAAATTTTAGGGCATCTACTTCATTGTAGAAAGCCTAGCTATGGGAAAAGATCAGGACGTAGCTAATAATCTAGTTTTAAAATGTAGGCATTGAGCTAATTGGAAATAGAATCATCTTGGATGATAGCAAAAGGGGCAGGGGGAGTAGGTAATATTCAACAGATAGAATGAAAGAAAAAAAGACTTAAAAAGAGTTAGCAACTAATTACATTTGGGAACAAGGGAAAAGAAATAGTTATAAATAACTGGGGATTTAAGCCTTGGATAATGGTGGTACCATTAATAAAGGGAAAAAAGAAAACAGGAAGAAGGGAAACAGATGATGAATTTAATCTTAGACAAAATTAATTTGAAGCCAATGAGACAACCAGAATGACATATTCAAAGTATACTCAGCTGACAAGTCAAAGTTACAGTAGAATAAAATATGAATCATTAAATCTGCAATCAAGAAAGACTATGGGAGAGTGAAGAAAAATAAAGAAAAGCCAAAACAAGATAACAACCAAACTAAAGTACACAAGGGGGGTGGGGGGGCAAAGGGGAGCAGTCAAGGTAGGGGGTTGGTGGGTGACCCTCAGGGATTACAATGATGTGAAAAAAATATATATATAGTTTAAATACAAAATAAATGCAAATTAAAGTAACATACCTATTAGAATGAGTAAATGCTAAAATAATAAAATGCTAATTTGTGAAAGAAAAAAAAATTAATGGAGGAAGAAGAATGACTGGGAAAGAAATAGATAATGAGATGAAAAGAAATCCAAAAACAAATGATAGAGGGAAATTCTGTTTCAAAAAGGAAAGGGTGATCAAAGCACCAACAGTGGTCCAAAGAAAAAATGTCAAGAGAAACAAAGATCAAGACTTTACAATTGCAAAACTGGTGAAGTACATGTTCTCATGCATTTATGGTTGAAATAAAAGTAGACAAACTTCTTCTGGAAAAATAATTTGGCCAGAGAGGCCCAAAACTACAAAAATAGTCATAAATTATGTAGTTAATCTTAAAGAAATTTTAAAAATACAAATAACAGCCTATATGAACATAATTACTATAGCAATATCCATAATGCTTAATGTTTCCAAAGTTTAAAATACTCAAGGAGTTAAGTCACTCATTTTGAAGATGTCTTTAAAAAGATCCAGTAAATACTCCGTTCTATTTTATTTTAAAAAAGAATATATGACTCAGTTGAATTACTTGTTGAATACTGATAAATACTTTGAGAGAACCATTTCAGTAATAGACTGAAAAGGAAGTAGTCAAGTCGAAAGTCATCTTGGTGCCACTGGTAGGATACTGCAAGTACCTTGAATGCACTAATAGGAAAGGGAAAGGACAAACTTGTTCAGGTCATTAAGTACAAGCAAAGTTTTTGTTTGCTTGTTTTTAATAAAAAATGTTGTCTCTTTGATATGGAGAAAAACTGTTGAGTTTGACAGGAGAAAATATATATATATGTAAGGGGTAAAATTGATGGATCACTATTGGGTAAAATAAACAAAACAGTTGGGATTGTAACTGGATGCCTGTCATGTCCAAAGGCTCAGGGCCAAGGCAACTTTGTTGGGGGTAAGGCATACCAAACAGACCACCACATATGGAAGCCCTCCAACCTCAACCCCCAGACTTATTTAGACCAGTTCTAGTCAAGGCTCCATGTAGCCAACAGGCACTTGAGCCTACACTTCACAGACTGGACTGGTCTTTTTCCCCTTTCATATCTGGTTCTAGACTCTAAACTGAACCGATCGGATTCAAACTTACTTTTTTAATTAGGTAACTACAGTCACATCCAAGGCCTCCATTTATGTCTTGTTTGTTCCAATTTCAATGTCTTCCCTTGTGCTGTTCCACTATTTTCCTTCCTTTCTGTGACTAGAATCTACCTCTCAATTCAGATCAACTCCATTTCCCACCACTTCTATTCAGGCCATTCTTGATTCCTGATATATGGGCTAATAGATACTAAAATTCTTTAGGATATTACATTCGACCAGACACTATTTCTTCTAGGGTAAAGATTGTAGCTTACTTTCTGTTGTTCATCTTCTACAGAATGCATGCCATCATGAAAATCACAGTTGTCAATCAATAAAATCAAGTGGTATTTGTATTCACTTTTAATTCCTAATTATTCTTCTATATTTTAGATATTTCTGTGAATATCATATGTACTGACTACAGGTATCTTTCAAAAATACCTCCTCTATCTTTTGGATCTCTCAAAGAATCTAAACTTCTACTATTATGGGTTTAATAATTGGGTCCAAACCATTCCACATTGCCCAGGGTACCATGGACTCAAACAATTCCCAGCCTCAACTTCCCAGATAGCTGTAATTACAGGCACACACCACTATGCTCAGCTATTTTTTGGAACTAGGTCTCACTATGTTGCTCCAGCGGGACTCAAATGGCAATCCCTGGTCCCTGCTGTGGCTTCCTAGGTTGCTGCTTACAGGCATATGCCACCATGCCCGGCCCCAAGTCTTTTGATATTACAGATATATCTGAAGAGAAAGAACATAAGAAAAACAGGGGACAGGTAATGGAAATAAATATAGATATGCATACAAAAAGAAATTTGTGCAATTCACCATTATAAACAAAGATGAGACCAACTACATCAGGCAATATTTTGAGATTGCACTTCCTTGTGACTGTACAGTCAATGAGAATCTATTATCGGTTACATTTTTAAACCTATGCTATTTTTATAGATTATTCCATAATATATCCAAAATAATTTGAAGCAAGGTACAAATCACTAGTCAACTGTGAAATCATCAGACAACTCAGAACAGAACACTAGGATATTGAATTTCATTTGTAGTTAAGTTGCCAACAAGACTAAACACCAATTTCTTCTTACTGATTTAAATCAATAACTCCTCTCTCTCTCTCTCCTTTTAATTGAATTGAAGTATGGGGAAAATATCCTCTTAAAACATTTGATAATCCCGCAGCACAGGTATTTCTTAACAGGGTCCTGTATCTAACTTTGTAAGTTGATGTGGATCCCACATTTAATTATATTCAGATTTTGGTCATTAGTTCTTATTCAAATTCAATACAGTAACAGAAATATTCATTACCTAACAAAGGACATTTACCCTCTAGTGGGAAGAAACATAAAAGAAAAAGGTCTATTCAAAGAGTGAAAAAGAGAGAAACTTGAATCTACTTTATGACATGCAGACACCTAATTGGCATCGGCATAGATAGTTGGAAATAATTGTGCTATTTCTGAACATTTTCTAAATTATGGTCTATAACATATAAAACTCTAATGTCATAGTAAGAACTTTTCAGTAATTATAAATTTGACTTCTTATTTGTCAAAGGATAGCTTCTTATTTGTCATGGTAAATTCAAGAAGGAACAGAATGTCTGACATTTGTTAGGAGAAAAATAAAGAATTGTAGAACAAATGAACAAAATTACACTTCCTACATTTTGGACCATGACTTTAATAATTAGAATCGATAGCTGAAAAATTCGTTAACCACATGGCTGAACATTCTTTAAAGACCATACCCTGGTCAGTTTTTTCACACTAAAATAGAAAGGTAAGGGGATTTTGAATAAGATGGCAAACCAATTAACCTCTCTGACTCCCAGTTTTCTCATCAGTAAAGTGGGAGTAAGAACAGTTTACTTAGAGAGGTGGTAATGGTTAACTGAGATAATGTGATGTTTCTATGTCATATTGGTTCTCCGAGAAGCAGACCTTGAGAAAGAGATTTGAGTGTACAATAATTTATTTGGAGAACAATTCTAGGAACACTATCTGGAAGTAAGAGAGAGAAACGGATAATGGAAGAGAGAAACTTACTTATTGGAAGTAAGAGAGAGAAGAGAGAGAAACTGATAATGGAAGTGATGGCTACCAGACCAGTTACCTCTGTGGACAGTTGGAGTGTAGGTGTAAACTCACTGGGAAGTGTTTGGAAATGGACTACTGCTTGTGCTCCAGAGTTATCTTGCCTAAGGAGCAGAGGAGGTAGGATATTTGTCCAGTAAATCCTAACAATCATGTAGTGAAGTAACTGGACTCTTGAGTCACTGACATTCTGGCCTAGGCTGGTATTCAGCAGAGCAGGATCCAGACTCAGAGAATGCTCTCCAAGACAGGCACAGGTTCCGGTAGATGGAGAAGAGGGAAATGGACAGAGCAGCAACAGCATTTGGTGTAGCCTTACGATAACTTTGCTGTAGCGATAACTTTGTAACTTTGTACTTAAATGTATACCCAATATACATTTAATAGCTAATAAAACATGTGTAAAGATTTACTGAGCCTCTAAGAAATCTTGTTCTTCCAAAGCAAAACTTTAATTTCAATTTGTAAATGTTCTTAATCCTTAAGAACTTTTTCCTAGTCTAACCATAAAATGTACTCATTTTCAGAACCATAAGTTGGGTAGGCTGCTTCAGAGTATCAAATGTCAGAAAACAACTTTAAATAAACAAAAATTTGATTTACAGTTACAATATAATCTTTTTCCTTCTTAGTATTTCTCTAATTCCTTAAGTTCAAGATGTCACAGTAAACATGTTAGAGAAAAAAAAAAATCTTGAAGTTCTTATGATCAATATATAGTGCCAAGAAGAAGGAAAGATGAATACATTGATGAGAAAGTTAAGTCTTTCATTGGGCCAAATCATATTTTCAGGGACTTAACAATTTTGGACATATTGTTTTATGCTGGTCTAGTTCATATAAACACCAGAGTTGATTATTATAAAATGGTAAGTGAGGATTACCATTTTTTAACATGCCTGTAGTCAATCTTTAAATAGTCTTTGGAAAAAGTGCCTTTTTAGCACTTCTGTCCACTTTTTGACTGGGTTATTTGTTAAATTGTATGTATTTTTATCGTAGATCTCAGATAGTCCTTTATCAGATTTTTGATTGGAAATATTTTCTCCCATTCAGTAGTGTGTCTTTGTTTTAGTGAGAGTGTCATTTTGTGCACAATGCTTTTTAGTTTGATAGTTTCAATTGTTTATATTTTCTTTTGTGTCTCTCGCTGTTGGAGATGAATCCACAAAGACATCACAGAAACCTGTATTTACCTACTTTTCTTTAATGTGTTTTATAATTTCAGTTCTTATATCTAAGTTTTTTATCCAGGTTGAGTTAAATTTGTGTAAGGTGTAAGGTAGTGATCTAATTACATTCTTTTGAATGTGTCCAGTTTTTCCAGCCCCTTTTATTGAAAAGAGTTTCTCTTCCCCGCTGTATACTCTTGGTATCTTTGTTGTATGTTAATTGATCAAATAAGTATGGGTTTATTTCTGACTTTTCAATTCTATTCCAATGATATTTGTCTGTTTCTGTCCCAATACCATTTCATTTTGACTATTAGTTGCTTTGTTGTATAGTTTGAAGTCTGGAAGTGTGATACCACTCTTCCACTGTTTTTAGATCACTGTTATTTTGGATTATCAGGGTTTTTTTTGCAGATCTATATGAATTTCAGTGATAGCTGTTCTATTTCTTTGAAGAATATGATTATAACTTTGACTGAGACTGTATTGAATTTGTATATTGCTATGGGTAATATAGCCATTATAACAATGTTAATTATTTTAACTCATGAGCACAAAGTAGCTTTCCATTTATTTATGCCTTCTATTTCTTTTAACACTTAAAATTTTCATTACACAGGTCCTTCCCATTGTTCTCTTCCTAGGCATTTTTTTTATGTGATGGGACTATTTTCTTGATTTATCCCTCTTTTAGCTCATGGTTTGCATTGAGAATGCAAATGATATTTTAGAATTGATTTCATCATCTGTCACCTTATTCTACTTATTCTATTTACCTTATTTGTTTCAACTACTTTTTCAGTGGACTCTTTTAGGGCTTTATATGTAAATTATCATGTATGTTATCACAACAACCTTTCCCAATTTGGATTCTTTTGAGAAAAAACTTTGAGAATTTTAGCACATACATTAAATATTGGTATTTATTATTTTATTTTATATACTTAAAATCAAAACCACAATGTGATACCATCCTACACAAGTAAAAATGGTCCTTATGAAAAATGGGCAACAACAAGTGCTGGCATGGATGTGGAGAAAAAGTAATGCTTTTACACTGTTGGTGTAAATGCAAATTGGTCCACTATGGAAAACTGTGTGGAGGACCATTAAACTACTGAAAATGGAACTACCACTTAATCTAGTGATTCCATTTCTGGAAATTTACCCAAAGGATACCAAAACACTAATTCAAAAGGACACTTGTATTCGAATGTTTAGTGCAGCATTATTTGCAATATTCAAGGATATGGAAACAACCCAAATGTCCTAAAACAGACGAATGCATCAGAAAGTTGTGGTGTATGTACACATGGGATATTATTCATCAATCAAAAAAGACAAACATGTCATTCTCAGTAATATGAATGGAGCTAGCAGAAATAAGCCAGAAAGAAAAAGAGAAATACTGGATGGTCTCATTTATATATGGGATATAAGGAAACAATCAAATAAGTCGACAAGAAAAAAAAGTAAAACTACATATCAGCAGAACTGAAGCATAGAGCAAGAGAGGAGACAGGAATAAAATCAGGGATGGGATGGGCACAAAAGATTAAGATGAGGGTTCCTGGGTGACAAGGTGGTATGAGAACCTTGGGGTAGACCATGATGTAAAATAAAATAAATAAATAATCATTTTTAAGTGTTTTAAAGAGTCATAAAAGGGCTGGATCTTAAGGAACTTGGAAAGTTCTTTCTATTAGTAGCAATAATAAGTCTATGAAGCAAAGGTATCAATTTATTTTTCTTCAAATCTCCATTCATTCCCATTTCTGAATAAGAATGATTTTCTTTCAATAAAGAAGAGTTGATACAGATAAACCAAGCTTCATTAAACTATGAGGAATGGTTGTATCACCAGTGAGAACCAATTGATAGTGATGAGGCCCTTCATCATGGGACAAAATAAAAAAAAACAAACAACTCTATATATTGAGAGAAAAACAGAAGTTATAGAAAGTACATGAACAACAGGGTTAATATCAAGGTTTTTGGGCATGAAACATTCAGTAAATTTTACTTGTTCATATATATGTATAGATATATATGTATATATATGTGTGTGTATATACACACACACACACATATATATTTAAAAGCGGACTATTTTAAAGCATTTCCAAATGAAATGTTACGCTACATTTCCAAGCTTTTGTTTTATTTATAAATTAATGACAGACTTCCTTTCCTGAAGTAGGCTGAATCAAATGACTCCCACAAAATATGGGATGTACTTGACTCTTTCTCACCTTACAACTGTCTCAGAGAAGGACTTCTTCTCTAGAAGACATTACTAACTCTTAACACTACCTTTTTAAACTGAACTTATACTGATATTTAGGGCAAACATTATTATTAATTCTTTCAACATAGTCTTTCAGATAGTTATTCTTCTCTACTGGCATTGTTAACACAGGAGATGTACCTTATTGATCACCTGATTGCATCAAATCTTCCTGACCAAAACCCCATGGATTCCTAGGAATCTTTGGAGTTTTTCCAAGGATTTTGTGAATTTCTATTATAAACTAAATTAAAAAAAATTAAAAGGATATTCCTCCATATGTTGTCAACTAGTAAACCAAAGAACTAAGGCACAACTGAACTGTTGTCAATAACAACAAAGAAAATTTGTCTTTGTGCAAATCAGAAAATTCAAAAAAATAGATTTCAAGTTTATGGCAAAGCTAAAACTCCTACTTCCCAGAAGATAAGCCTCTAAACATAGGAAAATTTAATAACCTTCTTTTTTTCCTCAATACATAGACAACATCGAAGAGGTACATTAACCAGATACCTACACCAAGTTTCCCTGTGAAATTCCTTGAAAATTTAAAATGTTTTCCTTGCACAGTTATCTAAAATTCTCATTGTGCAACTCAGAATTCAGAAAGGTTTCCCAGAACTATCTAGAAGCTTTTCATGGATTTGAGTCCACAATTTTCATTCTTATAAGAACACTTATGTTAGTTTTAATTTATTTAGGTCAAATATGTATATTAACACTGCTTTAACATAAATAGAATCCTTCATACATGCATCTTACTAATTCACATATCTACACATTACTTGCAGCTAATAAAGTACAAATAATTTGTACATCATTACAGAGTTCATGGTTGCCTATTACTACCTAAGCGACCGATGAGCTTAATTTTAATATTACAAAAAAAAAGTCCAATTACTGGGTAAGTTTGGTGGCCACTACTTCTTAGTCATACTTGAAGGGGAGGAGACCTTCAATATTTACCATGTGAAAACTGCCTCTAGTGACAATTACAGCACCCTTGAGGCAGACACCAATCTCCTTTCTACAAACACAAAGTTGTGACACAATATTTTACAAAATATAATCCTCTCCAGTTAGTAAATATTGTTCTCCTTTTTACCAAACCAGAGGTTGAATAAAAGTTAAGTGGCTTTCAAAGTACCAAATAAATCAAGTTATCAAAGAAGTAAAAATGCCTCTTGTGTATTTAAAATGGCATAGCTACAATATCAATTTGCTTCTTTGTCCACATATCATAGTAATAGCATATTTTTCCTTTCCTTATTTAAATTTTTTTCTTTAAGAGTTATAAAAGCAAGAGGTCATGACGTGCCATGAAAAGCAAGCAAGATATACAAATACAAACCGTTCTCTGTTATCATTTCTGATTATAGATAATTTGAAATTATCCTACAGTAAAAAACTAGTTGTTATATATTACATATAATTCATGTTTGATAGTCTCTACTTTGTAGGAAAAAAAAAAACAAACAAACACGCACAATGAAAACTCCCATATTGTTAGTTATCCCAAGGGCATTTATATAATGGCTGTGAACATACACTATGTACATGTTAAGGCCATACCTTTCCATATCACAAGCTTACTTCACAGTGATTTTCCAAAAATAAATTTTCACTTAACCTAGAAGTTTATAAGGGGAAACTCTTTGGAATATTTAAAAAAAAAAAAAAAGGCAAGAAAAGAATTCTATGTGGAAATTAGATTTCATGTAGTTTTTACAGCTATATCATTTTCATTTAGTAAGATTTCAATAGTTGTACATTCATTAAAAAGGCATAACAATATTAATCTAGCTTTAGTCCAAAAAACAGATCTTATTTTTATACAGCAAGTTTATGTAAAAATTCTATAGTTTGATTGTATCTATATAGAGTGCTTCATTTACAATTGCATATATAAGCAAAGCATATGGTGAAATATATCAACTTATGAAAAATTTGAAGGTGGTTTATTAAGCAACCAAGTTTCAGAGTGCTTCATCAAGAATTGTTAGTTACTGGAATGATTATTTTATCCAGCTTTCACTTATTGAAGGTCACTGGACTGATGCACTAGGTTTTGGACAATGGGGAGTTTCATAAAATTAGTAATAAAAATAAATAATATATCACTTAAATTTAAAATGATGATGTAATTTGTACAAGGTAGGTATTGCTACCCTTGTATTAAAGTAAAACAACCTACAATAAACTAACTATGCATTCAATACTGTATGTCCTTGCATAAAACTTGTTAATCATAAAGAAATGTATCTCTGGCCTCCTTGGCGAGAACACTGTAATAGAATAAAAAAAAGAACATATAGCCCTATTATTAAGTGGAACATAATGAATTACTAAAAAATATACAAACAAAATGTATTGAGACAAAGTAGGAAGAACTTCTGGTAAGTGAATAAAAGCACCCTTCAATTAAATAGCTAAAAAATGATACTTTATTGAACTCTTCTAGAAAATCATTAGATTAGAAAAAAAAATTCTTGGAATTCATTTAATAAAAATCTTATGCAAAATGCAATATGAAAAAAGTAAAGGGAAGCTATTTGTGGTAAAGAAGTATGAGGTTTTCTTGTTCTTCTTTTCTGCATATACCCTCAGCTCAGTACCATGCTTAGATGATTTACTCGGAGAGAGGCAGAATACACTTTGAAAATAGTTGATTTCATAAAAATTATCACCAATTACATGTAAATTTCAAGAAATTATGACAATTTGATAGAAATAGGCATTCTCTCTGAAATTATTCTGATCGCACTATGCAGGGTCAAGAAAAGCAAACTGAAACCACTACAGTTACTTTAACGGAAAATATACTAGAAGGGATTGGTTGAACAGATTTTAGTAGACTTCAGAGAAATACCGATACTTAAAACAGGAAGCAGCTACCATTCAAAATGTTAGTGGACAACAGAGAATGAGTTCTGCTCACTGGAACACAGAAGTTTAGAAGAAAGACCTGTGCAGAATAAAAATTACTATTTAATTGATATTGCAGCCTTGAGAGCTTGTAGGAGGTTCCTAGTGCTGGAACATAGACCTTTGGGCAAAGAGCTGAAAGGTGGTAGGGCATTTCACACCAAAATATACCACTGTCATAAGAACTGTTTGGGCTAAAAGCACTTAGAAAAACAACAGATGAGAGAAGAACATTATCCTAATTGTCCCTTTTCTTCCTAAAATCAGGAGTAAAACTTCTCTATATCACATTCTCTATATCAGAAGGTAAGAAATGTCCTTCAACAGTGACTCAAAGTGGAAAGAATTCTGCACAAACAGATTTTACTAAAATAATTCTGGTTTTCTTTTTGTCTTCGTGCATATTATTTATATTTCCTCTATCCTCTCTTTTCATTAAGCCTAATTTAAAAGTATTCAGCTTTTGCCACGTCTCTGGGTTTTTATTTCCCTGAGGGATCTCATGTCATAAAATGCTTAATGCATATTTATTTTTCCTGTTAATATGTTTTATGTCAATTTAATTCCTTGGACTAGTGAAAAAGCACTAGAGGGTAAAGGCCAAAGATTGCCTGGCAAAATGTTGTCTTCTGGTGCTGGTGTTTATCAGAAGCCATGAACCTGATTTCAAGATATAGGGGAACCAGGGTGTAATAGAATGGACTAGAAATTAGAACCAACTGCCACTGTTAGGATAAAGCACATTGCTGGGAGCAGGAAGACCAGGAGCAAAAATTAAATAATAAAAGAGATACACCACCCTGTCCTTCCTTCTCTTTTCCTACTGCCTTGCCCGTTAAAGTATTAGATTCTCCTAACTGAAACCAAACAAACAACCATCCCATGCAGTGAGTCCACTGAGGAAGCAACACTGAAATAAGTCCATTCAGTAGATCAGGTTCTATACTCTCTAAAAATTACCTAACTGGGTAATTTTGCAAACTGCATTTCCACTTGGAATTGGAATCCATTTTCTATGAAATAGAGTCTACTTTGTATTAAGTATATTTTGTCTCCTATTAAGGCATTTATAGCATAGTGCCCTTATAATTTAGATGTATGAATCCCATTCCCAACACTGCCAACTTCCTATAACAAAATCTGTGACTCAGAATGACAACTATGCTGCATTGCCTTCAATGACAACCGGTGTTAGATATTATCATAAGAAACTATCTTTGTTCATACATGGTACTGCCAGAGGTGCAAAAGGTGAACAAATGTGCCCCGTATAGACAATGAACTGCAGTGTATCTTCATAACCAGACATGTCTTACGTGGCAGGTCCATGTTACATATTTATGTATAGTTTTAGAGTAAAGGGGAGTGAAATACTGGTGATTCATCACTAAGAGGTAGTACATGGTACCCACTAGTACTTGCAGGGTTTTTGAACATCGTTAGCTCATTCTGCTTTTGAGGAAAATGCAGTAGACATTGATAATACCATTTTAATGTTGAGGAAACCAGGTCACAAAGATATTATAATGATGTTCCTGAAAAATAAAGATGCCAAGTTCATTGTAAGGTCAGTCTAGTGCTGAATGTACACTGTACACATGGGAGGAAATAGTACAAACATGCCAGAGACTCCAGACCAGGGGCTTGAAAATGATCCAATCAAGGGGCTTAATCTCGCCCACCAGCAGGCAGCCGCACACAGTGGCTGCCTGCATGCCAGGGCCCGGGGATCTGTGCCGCCATGGATTCCCTTCCCGCGGTGGAGACTGTGTGGACCTCCAGGCATGATCCCTATACAGGTGAGAATGGATGTGGGGGTTGGGCAGGGGTCTTCACCTTGCTCACCAACAGGCTGCTGCAAGTCACAGTGGTCTGCCAGCCCAGGGAACCACACTGAGTTCCAGGCTCCCATCCCAGGGGGTCAAGGGCTGCACGTGTGCGGCTATCTACGTTCCACCTGCAAGCTGGAAGGTGCCTGCACAGGGGTGGGGGGTGTGGTCAGGATGACCCTTCTATTTCACAGAGCACAGATAATACAAACATTGATATAGAATGGTTGAGGGACTAGACAAAGATCCTGCCCGCACAGCTGGGTAGGATGCAAGAGAAGGAACATCGAGAGAACCATTGCATACAGGACTGGAAAAACAACTATGGCAATCACATCTACAACCTTATTGAGAGTGGATGAGCCAAAATCTCATTTCTGATATGCCATCTAAGAGAACAAGGAGCCCCTCCCCATCCCATGGGAGAGGAAGGCCACAGAGTTGGGTCATCAGTTTTACAGCAAAGCTGCAAACTGAGAGAGAGATGACAATCGGCAAAGGCCATCCATTGATGCCTGTCCCCATCAAGACTTCCTTATAACAATGGCAGGGGGAACCAGAGACCCCCCTAAACCAGAGGCCAGAAGCAGCAAAATGACACAGAGAATGGATTGGAGAAGACAGCCAACAATGAGAAGATACTGATAGACCTCAAATGAGCATGGACTGGCTGCCCAACACAAAATTAAGACTGAAAACCTATCAGCAAAGTTTTCCGTGTCCTAGGAACACAGTCCCTCACCCAGCAAAAGGACACTGCCACAGAAAAGGAAGAGATCAATGGACTTAACATAGATCAATAACAAGGAGAGGAGGTCTGAGTGAACTGTGGGGGCGTTAGGGGAAGGGGAGGCATTTGAACAGTCATTTACCAACGTGGTAAGAATGTAAAAGTGAATAAAAAAAGATCCAATCAAGAAATAGCTAGAGGAGCCGGGCACGATGACTCGTGCCTGTAAGCTTCAGCCTATGAAGCGGCCGGGTCTAGGGATTGCGGTTCGAGTCCCACCTGGGGCCCGTAGAGAGACCTACTTCCAAAAAAATAGCTGGGTGTGGTGGTATGCGCCTGTAATCCCAGCTACCTGGGAAGCTGAGGCTGGGGATTGCTTGAGTCTGTGGTACCCCGGGCAACGAGAGCCTGTGGTTCCATGGGCAAAAATAGTGAGACCTAGTCTCAAAAAAAAAAAAAAAAAGAGGTGGACTCTCTCTCCGTATGTGTTATGTGCATATTGTGTAGATAAATCTGTATATATATCACATATTAACATATATGTGTGCACATATGCACACATATATTTATTTATCTCCAGCATGAAAAAATGCATAAATTTTACATCAGACATTAAACAAAGTTTTTGGTAACAGTAAGGGAAACTACCCTTACAACTGGAAAATAATATACTTCTTTTGATGCTAATTCTGTATCATTTAAAACTAGGATGCAGTGAAAAATTAATTGATCCTACCTGGCTTAAAAAAGCAAGACTATATATTGACTCATGTAACTAAAAAAAGGTCAAGAGCTATTTTACTCAGGTGTGGTTCAATGTAGAGTCCTCACTATATCTGAGGTCATCTATCATCTATGTTGGGTTCAAGTAGCAGCAGAATGGCCATGAGCAACTACAGGTACATATTCTCAGTTTCACTTTTAGCAGAAATAATAGCATTGTCTATTCCTTTTAATTTTTCCATATGTACCACTCAAATGGAAGTAATGATCTTACTCTACCTTTAAATTAATCTCTATATCCAGAAAAGGAACTCAATCTGTTTACCATATCTCTGCTATATACTCATTTCTAGATCAATCACTATGAACAGTCCTAGATTACAAGCTATATCTTTGTGATTAGAGATGGAACACACTGAGTACTGTTATACCTTATTTGAATTGAGAAGAAGGGAAACTGAAACACAATTATCTTCCCTAAGTACCATTTTGTATTCCAACTATAACCTAAAGGTTTTATGGTCTATAGTCTTGTGAGAGAAAATGTCTAGAAAATATTAAGAAGTCACTATGCCCCTTGCACTCTGAAGAAACTCACTCACTTCATGCTCCCTGTTCCCCTTGTCTAAATTCTTAGATAGTTTTTAGAAACTTGGCAAGCAGTTGAAATGCTGCAGTCAATTTAGAAAATCGAGACAGAAATTGTCTTGGATAATTGTATAATGATCGGAATAGAGAGCATTTAGCTTCACTGGAAAGATCAAGGAAACTTCAATAAAAGGATAGTTGGGAGGGAGGTTACCATTAATATGGCAGGGCTTGAAGTTCTGTGATGCATAGTCAACATCTTCAGATGTTGACTATGCATCACAGAACTTCAAGCCCTCTTCTGCTTGCAATTTCTTCACCTTGGATAATTACATCCTTCCTCCAAATGAGCACTAAAACTCTCTCAACTCTCTAATGGAGGTAACAATGGGGAGGGTAGAACACAGTAGTATGAGATAATCATACAGTTAGCAACACAATATATAGAGATATTAATGCAAATGAAACTGTAGAGATGTTATTTTATTATCCATAAGTTTTTATTACTGAAAAAGTCAGAATTAAAATAATTGCTTCAAGTATAAGCAATGATTTTGGAATACTGAATTTCAATAAACATTTTTCCTTTATTTCATCAAATCTATAAATTGGTCTTTTGATACTATTTCAGCCTCCAATTTTCTCTGGCAGATCCATGGAACTCTTGACAGGTTTATATTTGGCTCTCAACTAGAATTTCCACTTGTCCTATAACAATGGCAGACAGAACTTGTATTTCTGCAAAAGAATTTAGCACTCTCTGATGTTCACCCAGCAGACATCACTGAAGGATTGAAAAGGATGGGCCAGGAGCTGGTGAAAGGGCATATTTTTGTATTGTCCCAAAGCTGCACTCCCTGATTCTGGTCCAGACATGCCAAGTTTGTATTTTGTACACAATGAGATGGATACTTAGGAAAATACCTATAGAACTGAGAATGAACTAAATGAGTGTGATCAATGTCAATCTTGTAGCATTTAGTGTAGCATTTAGTGGACATCATATCTCTTTTATCTTTTCAGAAGTTTTTAGAATGTTTATAAGCTCAGACCTATTCTTCAAATCAAGAATATTGACATCTTTCAAACATGTTCACTCAAGGTATATCTCAATTCTAATTCACATATTTACCACTTATGATAACTTTTGGTTTGTATCCCAGAGGCTTCAAATGCCTTCCATGGGAATCTAAATACCTTCCTGAGTTTGACCATAAAAAGGAAGCTATTGTTTAATTAGTACTACTGGGGACTTTTTATGAAAAGGGAGACAGAATTAGTACTACTGAGGACTTTTTATGAAAAGGGAGACAGAGTACATTTCCTTTTTTATGAGTTAGTTCCTACAAAATAAGTCTTAAAGGTGTGGTCATTCTTGATCTGCAAGGGGATTGTTTATAAAAACATTTGGATTCTTTATTAACAAAAATATATTTGGAAATGCGCAGAGCATTTTGTAACCAAACCTTTTGTTGCAAAATTTAGCATTTATAGCCCAAATTTCCTTTTACTCTTGGAACTACTTGGAAAAATGTAACTCTGAGGATTCAGAAATGAATAGCATGCAGCCTTCTTAATGGAAGATGTCTAGTGAATCAGATGTGGCATTAAGCACTTAGATATGATTCTATTTTAATGTGTAAAGTTGCCCTGCTAGGTTGTATCTTGTTATCTCCATTTTATAAAAAGGAAATCACAGCTTATGGAGATGAAATAATTAGAGCAAGATATTGGATATGAGTCCCAGTCAAGGCCAAAACTTCAAAGGCTCAAATTGTCACAGGACACTGGGTATCTTCTAGGAAACTGAAGCTTTAGTAACTAAAGCAGGTATTCAAATGGTCAAATAAATCAAAGTATTAACTATAAGACAAGAGAAGGATGAAAGGAGAGAAATCCATTACTAAAGACACAGAAGTTGAGCAATAAATTTCTCCCAACTTCAATAAAGTTAACTCATATCTTGGCCTGTGGAATCATGCACAGCCCAAGGGTGAAGCTCATATAAAACTGAATTTCAAAGATTTGAGTGGAACTGCATATTCTCCAAACCAACACATTTGGTACATGAAGCAAATTTTTAAGTTTGCAATTTATATCTGATTTTACAAGGAGTTATTGGAGTAAAGAAGTGATGGTCAATTCGGTATGGTGAAATTGGACAACAAGAAGGTTTTATGGATTGGCTAGTGATATATATTAATAATATAAATATATACACAATATACCCACACATATATACACATACACAGATTTAGTTTGTAAAAAAGAAAACATCTTAGATGCAGAGTAGTGAAGACCAAAAATTCTTACCAAATTCAAAATCAAAAGGAAAAAGAAAAAAAAAAACTCATTTTAGCACCAACAATTTAGAATATACACTATAAGTACAACATAATATATCCAGGACAAGGGAGGTTCAAATTCAGATATTTTAATGAAAAATTAATTCCACTTCCTTTTCACTTCCATCTCTGCAAGTGCTACCACATTCGTCCAATTGAAGAGATGTGAAGTCAGTTGTCTGCTACAAACATTGAGAGCTGAAAATAAACTATAATGCAGAGGAAGGGGTAAGCCAACTTCATGCTCATCATCTATCTTGGTGGATCTGTTCTCACTGTACATTAGAATCTCCCCGGAGACTGGTAGACTGATGCCCCAGGTGCAACCAGGAAAAATTATATCAGAATTTCTAGTGGTAGGGCACAATCTCTCTCTCTCTCTCTCTCTCTCTCTCTCTCTCTTGCTTTCTCTCTCTCTGTCTCTCATCTATCTAGTTACATATCATTTGTTTTGTTTTGTTTCCCAGTGATGTCAAAAGGCAGTCATGACTGGAAACCATAGCTCTAGGGAAAAACAGAACTTCCTTTAAGCTCCACAATAGTCAGATGAACTTGGCAACAAGAATCAATAAACTTTCCCTAAGACTCAGTTTAGTTCAGTTTACCTACAAAGTGTAAGTCAAGAAGAAGTTTATACTCAGTTTCAGGATGTGGTTTATAGCTATAAATACTGATTGAATGTAATGAGGGCAATAACACTAATGCCCCAAATGGCAAACTGCAATGGGAAGGGATTCAATGGAATATCTTTTTCCTGATGCCAGTTAGGGGTAGAGCTATTCCAAGCCCTTTAGTGGAAGCCAGTGTATCTGGGGAAAAGCACTCATAAGAGTAGGGAATATGTAAGAACATATAAGAAATACATAGAAACAGTGACCTTTGGAGTAATTGGAAGAACTGGAACATGAGTGCCATGAATGATAACAGGAGTGGTGGATCAGGTAATTCAAGAAAATTCTTTTCCATTTCAGATAGACTAACAGTTCTGTGATTCCAAGTATTTGCCTCTAGAATTCCAGTCCTTCCAACAATTACTGTCAACAGCACAGCTATCACTTAAAACCCAAAAAGGAATGGCTAAAAGCATATTTTTGTAGAGACATCTGCTACAGGCAACCTGAACAGGTTAACAGAGTCATCCCTTGGGATTCTCCAGACCTCCATTGAGCTTATAGAAATAGAGATTTCACAAAAGCAGAAAGTTCATTTTTATTTTACAGATTTATGAAAGGAGCCAGTCTGACCAGTGAAATGCCAATCAATTTCCATCTTAAAAAAGTGAGCTGTAATGAGGAGCAGCCAGCAATTAGAAGGTTATAACCCACAGAGGAAAACTGAGGGCAGAGATTACAAGAGAGTGAAAAACTGATCATGAAAGTAAACCTGAGATAAAAGCTTAAGTAATTATTCTTCAAAATGTGCATTAAGTTTCACAAATATAATTTCATAGATTGCTCCTTTTGAAAAGATTTCAGCAGGCCTGACAATTATTTGCTCAAAGCCATATGCTATTTCACAACGGAATTCTTAAACTATGAAACTATCAGTATTTTGGATATGGATGGCTAGTACATTTTATAGTAAATGTAAATACAGTCACCCAAGGACATATACATAAATCACACACCTGAAGGTTGTGATGGTTTCAGGTATCACTTGTTGAATGCTATGGGTTGCTCAGATGCTAGGGATACTGATTACCTACATCTAATAAAACAATTATCATTCATTAATCAGTCTCCAAAATCACTGAAATAACTGCCACAGATTGTTTCTGTTAAGTCATATGACAAAGGAGTGGGACCAGTGTGGGCACCATAATCTACATCTTGGCTGATACGAGTGGTTAGAAGTGTTGAGTGTTCTAATGTTTTCCTATAAAAGGCATCCACTGGTGCCTGGTGAGATATTTCTCTGCTGCCAGGAAGCTAACATCTCAGAAAATTTACAGGAAGAAAGCCCCCAAATACCAGAAGGATTTAATTCCTTCTGTTGGTTAAATGCAAGCAGAACTTGGCATGTCTGGATCTAGTCATCACTGTGGCACTGGTGGTCTCTGAACTGACATACATTTATTTGTTCTAAGCTTCTTCATCAACACTAGTGACAGCACTTACCCCATAGATTGCTTTGGATATCAAATATACCGATATACATAAGATGATTGATCCAGCACCAAGTAGACCTTCTTACTAGACCAAGAAGGTTGGTCTAGTAAATATCCAATAATGTCATTAACATTAATCATGTTTGATGGAAATATGCAGCTTAAAGATAGACTTTTTTTCAACTCACCAATTTTCCAAAACTTAGAAACTAGAATAATGTGTCAACACTGAAACAAACAATTGACTAATAAAGGTTTGTGTGTGCACGCGTGTGTTGCAGGAGGAGATAATGTGTGTCATGGATGGAGAAAAAATCAAAGAGGACATTGTTAGGGAACGAAAGAAAGTGATTCAAATAACTTGAAAATTGCTGGAAGATGCTTATTGTTGATGGGTAAGCCTGATTTAAAAATCTATCAAACTAAGAATGCCTTGTTCTTATTAAAAACACAACTAAATATATGCTAAATAAATTACACAAAATGGTTAAAAGACTGGTCATAACTGCAGGTCCACTGTAAGCCTCATCTAAAGCTCAGACCCTAAAACTCACAGTCAATTGGAGATTGACTGGGGACATATTCTTTGAACAGAATTTTCCAGAAACCAATATCAATATTCAAAGCAGAATAATGATCTGGTACATGAAACTGGGATTGCACAGAAAACACAGATTAATAATATAATAATTAATGACTTTAGATTCAATATCCAAATTCCAGCACAACTGTCACAATTGCATATGGATTTAACACTACTGGGTCTTCTGGTTGGAAGAAGTAGAATGCTCCTATAATATGTCGAGTGCAATGACAGGTATTCAAGAGAAAACAAACAACATACTTAACTAAAGGTAACTTCAGTCAGTGTAAAGCTATTCTACTCTAAACTGTAATAATAAATAAGATAAAAGCATAGTTTTAAGGACAGATCAAAATAACCAAATTTCTGAATGACTCAAAAAATTACATGTGTTGGTAAGATTTTACTAGAATAAGATGGGAGAGGTGGAAGTAGGAAGAGGCATAAGTTAAAATAACAATCCCATGAGTCACTAAGCACTACCATTTTTGAATTGCAGGAATAGAAAGTTATATATCATTCCAAGAAGAGAGAGATTAAGTGAAAAACAGCAAATCATGTACATCTTACATCTTTTCAGAATGCTTTTTTCCCTTTGCAACAGAAACTAAACATCAGTTGAAATTTAAAATTCAAGACTGAAAGAAAACTAGACAACAGGTTGGATAGTGTATTCAGGGTCTACTTTCTATGAAACTTTGGACTAGCCACTAATAAATAAACTCAGTTTACTTGTAGGATATACTTTTTTATAATTTGTATCTTAGAAAACCTCAACTAAAAAAAATTAATAATAGAATTTCTAATCCTAAAAATACATGAAGAAATGTGGCTTTGTGAGCTACACTGGTGATAAGAAAAGTTTAACATGTGCTTTTAATAAATTATGCAAGCCAACATTTTTAACTATATTTATAGTCAGATGTCTGGGAAAAATGAAATAGAACATTTATATAAAAAGATGCTATACAATTATACAGTTTCAAAATACTCACGAGGCCCAGGCCCTGATTTTTGTGTAAGTCATATGGCATAGCCATGAATGCCACTGCCCACAACTATACGAAGCAAAGGTAGACTTGATTAGGAGAAAGATATTATGATTCTTGCTTGATTGAATTCAGCTAAAAGTGACATCTTGAAAATTACAGAGACATGAGAGGACGAACACTTTTCCTTAGGGTGGACACTTAACATCACAGTTCCACCACATAGCGTAAATGTCTTCTTGAAGCAAGTATTCCGTAGCACAATTCTCTTCTGCTGTACTGATAGGGCAGAGAAGCAAACATGATACATATTTTAGGCTATATTTCACTGTTTAAAAATTCTTATTGTCAGCATCTCCCTCTTCTAATTTGTTAGACTGAAAAACCTGTTAGAATTATGTCTAAAATAAGAGTGATCAGTCTCTGAGTGAGGGCCTGGCAAAGCCTTCCGGTGGATAAAATCTTATGAACTGTATAGGGACCAGGCATATATGTGAAGGACATTTGTATAGGTATTTTCATTTTATTGGTTACATGTTGAGTAGCAAAAGTGAACTATATACATATATATAGTATATCTATATAAAATATACTATATATATATTAATATGTGAGCAGAAAAAGGCTGGATATCTCAGTACCTAGCTTAAGAATGACAGACAGCAACTAAGCATCAGGCATAGGAACAGACAACACTCTCATCTCAAGTCTAAGATAAAATTTAACCAACTTCCAGACGGTTAGACACATTACTCTTCAGGGTCCCAGAACCAAGCTATCCTCACCAATCTTACATGCCACTGCCCAGTGCCCCTGCCCTTTCCTCTACAGCCCTGATTGATCAGGTACCTGGCAGCCCCTAGGAAGCCCTTATAGGATCAGCTAAGCTCCAAGACGCAGAGTGAGCAGTTTGTTTATGGGTGGTGGTAGTGACAGGCAAACCGCAGTGTCCCCTTGTTCAATCTAATAGGGTGAGTTGAAAGATTCGGCTGTCAGACCAGCGTGAGGCCTCATTTTTCTTTCCTGCCGCGTAGGGCACCCCTTGCTGCAGCCAACATTTGATTGTGATTAATTTGTCAGGGATGGTTGTACAATGGAAATGGAGAAATGGATTGCCAATTACAGCTAGTCTTCTCTCAGACTGTTTGGCAAACAAGGGCCTTTCTGCAGGGCTGACAGCTCACTAGATTTAGCCAAAGAGAAAAGGAACCATTTTCAAGTATTTTTTTAAATGAGAAAGAGGCCAAAGGTGACTCATTTTTTTTATTTAACAGACTTGCTGAGGCATGTCCTGGCCTTCTTGGCAAGCTCCACAAGGAAAAACACTCCGAGGCTTGCTGGTTTACTGTTAAATTAAAGTGCTTTGTACTTCTGACTTAAGTCTTAACAGCGTACACGGAAGGTGTGAAAGGGTTCATTCCTTACTTCACACTGGCAAGGGGCATATCTTTGACTCCCTTTGAGATGTTTACAACATACTAATTGTAAGGAAATGGAAAATACAAGTAAGCAGTCATCCATTGTTTAATTTCCAAAAGACATTCCACAATTTCACATTGACAGCTATCACTAAATAACTTGTTACTTATCCTCTCCTAGAAAACATGACCTTTGTAATTTTAACAACATCCCAAAGGAATAGATTACCAAAAGAGGAAATGTCTTTAGCTGTCAAGCCCTGTATGTCTCATAATCAAGTCTGCTTTCAGGTAATGAAGGAGATGGATGCACTAACATTTAAGAGTCACAAAAAAATCACTAATAAACTGACATTGATATTTATAATTTTAAAGTATCTCATTCATTGCAACTCAAAAATACCTGGACTATGATTTTAAGGGCTGCACTATTAATTTATTCTTATATGATATGATTTGTTCATTTCTGGAAACTGGACTACATGAATTAGATCTTGTTTTAGTCAGCAGGAAAAAAAATTGTGACTATCTGGTAAAGAAAATAAAAAAAGGAACACAATTATTCAAGAAGATAAAAAAGAAAATGTTGACATCCTAAAATTTTCCTAGAAGCTCTAATAAAACTGTTTGCAATAAAAAAGCAAATCTATTATATATTTTCACATTTACACAAAAAAACATACACATGTTAGGTAATATATATTTCTACTGCAACATACAATGTACATACAATATACAATATACAATAAAATATACAATATACATATACAATATACAATACATTTATAATACAATATATGCTCCATTATATATGATGTGCTAGATATCAGATATCATATTAATATAAACCTATTTTATCACCTATGCATAAATAATAAATGATAATAAAAAAATCTATCCTGAAACTGTAGTGTTCAAAGATTTAAAAAAGTAGGAATTATTTGCAAAAGATATAGACAACCAAATAATTGAATAATTATTAAAATATTTTCTTTTAATTCATTTACTACATATACATATCTATAAAAAGATAGACGGGGTATGGGCACAGGTAGTTTGGTAAAGAGCAAAAAAAATAATATAATTTCAGTTTAACATAATTGAGTACAGTTTTTTTATAGTAATGTATACCCAAAAATATTTTTGAGCAAGTCATGTTTTTCTTTAAACCAGTATATGTGCATATATATGTGCAAACATGCATGCATACTTTTTATAGCAAAAATATTTTTAATTCAGTAGTTTAGGAATATAGTTTTCATGATATGCATATGTATATACATTTACTGTGCATTTATATACACATATATTCTATATACGAGGATATATACACATATACATATATACATGCTTAGTTAAGCATATTTATGTAAAGTATTTTACATGCATAGTTAAATATATTTATGTAAACTTCTGTGTAAAAGCCAACGGACATGCTATAATATATAGAACATATATATATTCAGAGAATGTGTGATTTATTATGGTTTATATGTATGTCTAAATGTAAATACATATTTATACACATGCTCAAAGCAAATGATTGAAAAATAATATTATAGAAACTAATACGAGAATACTTTAGTATTCCAATTCATGAACATAAAGCCCTCCATTTATTTTTTTTCTAAAAATGAATTTAATTCTTCACTGTACACATCTTTCACCTCCTTTATTAAATTTGTTTGTATTTTATTATATCTTTTTCTATTATAGTTATTTTCTTTGTTCATTTTTTGGATAATCCAATGTAAATATATAGAAACAACTGATTTTTATATAGAGAGTTTTGTCTCCTGTAACTTTACTAAATGTGCTCAGTATTTCTAGAACATTTTTATTTTTTGTTGCATAGATTTTCTATATGTAAGTTCAGTCATGTGCAAACCGAGAAGATTTTACTTTTTCCTTTCCAAGTTGGATGATTTATATGTATTTATTTTTCGCCTGATTTCTCTGTGTAGGATTTTCAATACTATGTTGGAAATAAGTGACAAGAGTGGGCTTATATTTTTGTTTCTGATCATAAAGCAAAACCTCTTAACCTTTCACTAATGAGTATGATACTCATACTTTCATATATGACTTTCATTCTTTGCATCTCTTTTTTCTTGGTTGGTATAGTAAGAGGTTTTTCAATTTTGTCTATCTTTTCAAAAATTCAACTGTCACTTTTTTGGATTTATTTCAAAAGCTATTCCCCTTGACTGGCTTTTGCTATATCCCCAAATTTGGGCATGTTGTGTTTCCATTTTTGACTCAAGATAGTCTTTTGTTTGTCTTTTGATTTACTCTTGGATCTGTTACTTTGCTCGTGGGTGTGCTGTTTAATTTCCATGTTTGTGAAATTTCCAGATTTCCTCCTATTATCAATTTCTAGTTTCATTATTTTGTTTTGGAAAAGATTTTTTACATAATTTCTCTTTTTGAATATATGATAACTTGCTATGCAGAATATCATATGATCTAACCCAGAGAATATTATGTGAGCATTTAAGAGGAAAGTTTATTCTGCTGTTGTTAGATGACATATTTTATATATGTCAATGATGTTCAAATATTTGGATTTTACATTCTTGCACCAATCTTCATGAACTTCCTTTGTTTACTTTAAACATAAGAAGGGACAAAGTTACTATCTCTTACCATCAGTCACCAAACCACTGGATTCTTTCCTAGCAAATAACTCTACTGCTTGAAAAAAAAAAAAAGTTTCACCACTTTTACTTTACTTTTCTTTTTTTAATATTTTGCTTTAATTTTGAATATCATAAAATGCATGATTTTTTTTAAAGCAAGTAAAGTTTCCTAGAGGTTCCTAAAGATGACTGTCACTAAAGATACTGAAATAGGACATCATGGAAGTTCCACAGGGCACTGGATTTCTTTCTTGGAAGGGAAGTTCTATGTGGCTATGACAGATTTGTGGTAGGCAGTGAGATGAGGTGAAGAAAGTTAGCATGTTAGCACTGAGACTGTCAGAGTCCCCTAATTAGGAAAATAATTAGGGGAACCCCCCCATCTTGCCACTTACCTGCTATTAACAACTCTGACACCAGTCTCCATCTTAGATGGCCATTGCCATGAGTGAAACAGAAGATGTGATGTGGAAGGAGTCATTAGTAAAGTGCAAGGAAGCAAAGAATACTAATTGGAAAGAACAGAAAATTAAAAGATGTCCTGGACACAGATTGCTCTGTGAATTCCAGAGCATCTTCTAGCTTGTCTGACCAGCAGTGGCTGCCTTGCCATGAGATTTTCAGTCCACTTTGGTATTTCTATTTCTTCCTGTTTCTCTTCTTCTTTGCCATATGCTCACCATATTTTCTACTTCTTACCTCACCCCAGAACTGAACTACACAGGTGATGTTAGAGTGATGTTTGTTAGGAGAAAAGCTAGAGCAGGGTAATTCATACATGTGTGCATGTGTATACACACACACACACACATACACACACACGCAGCAGATGCTACACTTATATCCCACTAGAGTTTTCAACATGTGGAGAAATGTAAAAAAGAAAAGCATTTCAAGTCAAATATTTTTACATCTCCCAGATCTCCTGATGCATATCCCTATTTTATCCTGGCAATGAGGCATATTTTCTTTGTTTTATGAAGGATGAAAAAAGCTGATGAGTCCTCATTTCCTTCTGTATACAACATGAGAAAACAGCAACTCTGCACACTTCTCTTTCTTTTTCACTATGGATGAGGGAATAAAATATTTGCAAAGTTGAAAATAAAAATTGAGAGGCAATAATTTAAGATGCTAACCTTTCCCCATGGCAGCTCCAGCGGATCTTTCTGGCTTGCTAAGGGATTCAGAATTTGCAGAAGCTTGAGCCTCTGAGCTGCTGGTGATCACTTTCACAAGTTCCTGTAATTATATGCAAGGACTGACATTTTAAGGTTGGCCGAATGCCTGACTTTTAAACTGGGGCATTAGCAGTGTGCCAGAGGCACCATAAACTACAGGATGGGCACCTTCCTGAGGGCTAGTTTTACAAGAAGATTTTTTGGAGAAAGGCTATTAAATGACTTAACAGATCAGTTATGTAGCCTTATGTTTGAAAAATATATTAAAATATATTTAAGCTTCAGGATTTTAGATTCATCTAAAAAACTCTTTACTGGCATTCCCTGTGATCATAAAAATAAAGAAACATCAACCTTGTAAAGGGTCTTTTAATGATAAAATTGATGAAACATTGTAATGATGATCACAGGTAATAGTTCTATTAATTCAGTCTTCATAAATTACTGATGGTGAACCCAATGGCACTGGGAGAAGTGGTTCATGCAAAAAAGAATTTGGACAGAGAAGACTTGGGTAGCAGAAGATGCAAGGTTGACACTAGTGGCCAAGAGGAAGTATGGGGGCTGTGACCCTTATGGGGATGAGTTTGTGGGGCATCTACTCAATTCTAGAGTAGTCTCAATTCAACTTCTTTCTTTTCTTCTAATAGCAGAAGGCATATATTAATATTGTTTTATCTAATATATAACAAAATTAAAAGAAGATAATAATGAGTGGACCATCCTGGACTATAATTACATATCTTCCTGGTTCCCAAACACTCTTTTTATGCTAATTGTTGGTGGACAGAACATCTGTTCTCAGTTCCTGCCTGAACCATTTGGGTGTGGTTGGCAAGGCACTCAACAACTCTGGGACTTATTTTTCCTATCCAGAAAAATAAGAGCTAAGATCAGTTTGATATCCAAAATGACTTCCAGCTTCTGTAGTCTATGATCTTAGAAATGAAAAAAATGTGCAAACTTCCTAAGGTTATGTGGCAGAGTAGTAACTACCATCAATACCCTAGGTTTCTTTGGAAGGAAACACTAGAAAGTTATCTTTAAAAACCATTGTTTGACTCTGTCCGTAGGAACATGTCTTATTCCATGGAATTTCACTTTGAGACCACAAATAACGACAATTACTTTGTCTCTCACCATTGAAAGCTTTTATTTATATGGAGACAAAACAAAATGTTTTCATTCCTAGAGCTTAGATAAACTCTAGGGACTTTGGAATTGCTGAAACAAGTTGACTTTATTTTTTTAAACAAAAGGCCGTGGCAGTTATGGTGAAGTGTGATATTTAAAACATGGTATAATATTACAAGCAAGCTTCATTTTCCAGACAGTTGCACTCACAGAACTGTAACCACAGAGCTGGGAGGTATTGAGAGAGGCCTACTGGCTTTCAGGAAAGCAGCAAAAGAAATCCAACAGTCAGTGAGGCTGGCTCTCATGATAAGGGACTGCTGTTAGCCTATGTAAAGCTGTCTCCAAGTAGTAAATTATATGGAGTTACTCCATAATTTAAGTGACAGCAGTGATTAAAACATCCAAAGCTGTCTTATTAAGAGACTCAGACACTAGTGGAGAGTAAGACTGATAACAATAGTAGCAAAAATAAAACACTATTAATATTAAAAACAGTAATTGTTATTTATCTTCATCTTTCCATGATAAGCACTTTATTTTACTATCTAACTTAATCTTAAAACAACTCCATGTTATTGACATTATTGTCCCCATTTGACAATTGATGTGACTGGGGTCTAGCAAGATTAAATGACCTGAAGACACACAACTCAAAAAAAAAAAAAAAAAAGACTCAGAATTTGAAACGAGATTTGGGGGATACTGAAAACTCTACAGCCACCTTCATACTTGTCCCTCTTCCTCATTATTCCTTGGCACTCTAAGAAATCACTACTGTAGTGACAGCACACAAAGTCATGGGGTTTTTTGCATACCACAAGAAACCAACATCACCACCAAGGTTAGCAAGGTACTTTGAATCACACAGCAAAGGTCTCTAGATAGGGTAGGTCATTTTTCTTCCCTTCCACTGGAGAGCTACTTATTTATTTGTATGTGTATGAATGTGTGTATAGATATATGCACTTATTTTTAAATACCTTATGCTTAGAGAAGTTTTAGTTTTATAACAAAATTGAGAGGAAGTGACACACATTTCTCATGTCTCCTGAAGCACAGATGAATAGCCTCTACTGTAATCAGTGCCTTGAACCAGAGTGGTACATTATTACTTAAGATGAACTTACACTGGCATATCACAATCATACAAAGTCCATGAATTACTAGAAGATTCATTGTTCATGTTCACACTTGTGTGACACTAGTAAAGCATAAGAACAGATAGCAATTATACTATCTTACTGAGTAATTTCATTGGTCTAAAACTCCTCTGTGCTCTGACTATGCATCTCCATTTGAACCCCAATAAATCACTGATTGTTTTGTCTCCATAGTTTCATCCTTTCCAGATTGCCACATATTTGGAATCATCCATTATGTAATCTCTTAAGATTATATAATTTCATGGAGTAATAAGCACCTAAGTATACTCCCTGTCTCTTAGTGACTTGATAGCTCCTTCTTTATATAACTGGTTATTCTGTCACCTTGACCTACCACAGTCTATGCTTTCATTTACCTACTGAAGAAAATCTTGGTATGTTTCCAAGTTTTGATAATTATAAATAAAGCTGCCATAAACATGTTCAAATTTTGTATGGACAAAGACTTTCAAGGTATTTGGGTAAACACCAAAGTATGTGATTGTTGGACTGTAAGCTAAGAACACATTTAGTGTTTTTTAAGAAATTTTCACAAACTATTTCCTAAAGTGTTCATAGAATTTTGCACTACCACTGAAAGTAGTTTTTTGTTTTTTTTTTTTGTTTTTTTTTTGTTTGTTTTTTTTTTGAGACTAGGTCTTGCTATTTTTGCCCGACGGAACCGCAGGTTCTCATTGCCTGGGGTACCACAGACTCAAGCAATCCCCAGCCTCAGCTTCCCAGGTAGTTGGGATGACAGGAGCGCGCCACCATGCCCAGCTATTTTTTGGAGCTAGGTCTCGCTACAGGCCCCAGGCGGGACTCGAACTGCAATCCCTAGCTCTGGCCACTTCATAGGCTGAAGCTTAGAGGTACAAGCCACTGTGCCCGGCTGAAAATAGTTCTTGTTGCTTCACTTCTCCCCAGAATTTTGTGTTGTTAGTATTACAGATTTTACCATTCCAATAGTTGTGTAGTTAGTATATAACTATTACTTTAGCTTATTTTTCCCTTATGATTATGATGCAGAATATCTTTCATATATCTATTTGTAATTTATGTATTTTCTTTGGTGAGGTGTCCATTAAGGGCTTTGACCTATTTGCTCTACCATTTACTTGTTTTCTCATTAGTTTTAAGTTTTTGTATATTTTGGATAATAGTCTTTCATCAGATATGTCTTGGAAGTGATTTCTCTCCAGTTTGACTTGTCTTCAAAATTATCTTGATATTAACATTCACAGAATAGAACTTTTCAATTTTAATAATGCCCATCTTATTAATTCATTCTTTCGTGGATCATATCTTTGAAATAGTATCTAAAAATGCATTGACATAACCTAGGGCATAGAGGTTTTGTCTACCTTGTTAGGCTTTTAAAGTTTACCGTTTTATAATTAGGTCTCTACTACATTTTGAATTCATTTGTGGGCTGAGTTGTCTGTCGTTATCTGTTCTACAAACTTCCTTGTCTAATTTTTTGTGAACTTCTTTTCCTTTTAGATAGGAGAGATTCTTTCAAATATTTCTCATATGGAAAATCTATACTTATTAAAGTTTTAATGTTGACTCAGACTTGTACATGTGGACAAATGTCAGTTAATCATGATTAATAATTATTCTTATACTTTTCATTTTATTAGCTGATATTTTATCCACTACCTTGTACTAGTTGTTAACTAAAATAATATTTATTAAGACTTACTCTACATATTAAATTTGAGAAGTATTAAACTGTAAAATGATAGAAGTTAGAGCTCAGTTTCATAAGTAAAGCCCAAGTAATTGGAATGAACATTTTAAGTAAAAGGAAAATAAGTTTTAAGTGTATTGTAATCTGTAGTTGCTTATGAAGATTTGGGACTATTTATGTGAATGTAATTTCACTTAGGATATTTAGAATCATCTTAGATTGACAAAGTGTACATATAAGCTTTTGTGTTACATTTAAAAATTTTTGGTTCAGTTTTCTGCACTTGTGAAGAATTCTCCCTGCTTGTTATGACCAAAATGGGATACTTCCTATAAATGAATTAGTTTTCTTAGTTCTAGAGACTTGAAGGAGATTTCCTTTGACAGACCAGTAGATTTAGATTCATGAACATTTCATCATTTTTTGCTCCCCCCACTCTTCTCCCCCTGCTCTGGCTACCCCAACATTTATCCATCTCAGTAATATTATTCACACTACTATGTTCAGACTCATTCTCAAATATTTCCTTAGGGTTCCATGGAAGACAGAATAATGATCCATATCTGCTCAGGATCCTTGGTTTGTTTATAGAGTAATACAGCCTTGGAGGCTTAAGGTGATACAAATTGCAATTGATTTTTACAATGATTTTTTATGGAAATAGGTCAGAATTAGGAATGCAATAAGTGATACAATTACTCATTCATCCTCAATATATTGATTTACTTTCCACTGATGCATCTGTATATTTTGCAAGAACTATAGTTTTTTTAAAAAGGCAAACAAAATTGAGGTGTCATCTAAATGTCTAAATGGCAAACAACTAATGAAATGTCGATATCCTGATACTTTCATAATTTCATGCATCTAAATTTTCCTACAGTTAATGGCTATAAAGTCATTTTAACAAAGTAGATACTATCTATCAAGATCACCTAATATTGTTGAAAAATAAGGATATAATTAATCAAAAGTATTAAGCTGATTCTGGATCAGTGATACTAGGCTAAACTAAATTACTTGTGAATGACTATGATTTTCTTTTCCTGCTTAGCAATGATATCTAGAAACCGATCATTATTCTATGTCCTTTCTTTTCCACAACAAATCACATAGTCAGACACAAGTTCCCTAGTAGAGAAAATTTCCCAGCTTTTTTTGCTGTTGGTTATGAACCCAATTTCTAATAGAAGGTAAGTGAAAGTATGATGAGTGCTACTTTAAGTCCACACACCATATGATAATCATTTTGTCCATTTTATGCAGTTCTTTTGTTGGAACCAAAATATGAGAACATTACTTTTAGGATGGCAGAACAACCACTTGACACACTTGTATATTCCTGACTCCTTGAATGACAAAGTGGAACAAATCTTCCTATGAACAGAATACTCAAAAACTAGGCAGCATCCGAGAGGAAAATAGATTTCTATATACACTCAACCATTCCTTTTTGGAATTTCTTTGTTACAGCAGCTTAACTTTACCCTAACTAATATAGTCTCTTCAAATGCAGTTCAAGATGCATTTAAAAAATAGAATTGTTGACTAAAAATGATTTGACATGAAAATCATTGTCCCAAAGAGCTAAACATACTTGACTTCTCTGAGAACTGTCAGGATTAATTTTGAAATCCTTTCCAAAGAGAGCTGATTTTTACTTCTTTATATTCACCCGTTGGATATATGTTTGTATAAGAAGCAAGTAAAAGAAATATAATCCAAGACAGGATGAGAAAAAGTGAGCAGTCACATGGAAATTATTCCCTGATATAACCTAGATTGTGTCCATACAATCTAGATGCACCCAAACACTTCTTTATAGAAGTGTCTTAATAGTGTTCCTGCTTTTTAGCATGGCTAAATGATATTTCCAGAGTTACTACTAAATAGACAGGCTCTATAATTTACTGAAGTGTTTTTCTTATTTCTTTAAAAGGCTAAGTCTTTTAATACTTTTATAAGAAAATTACATTTGTTAAATGTAATATAACAGTAAGTGGCAGCCTCACAAGATGGGGTAGGTTGCAACTAATTCATTCTTTCTAGTCCTAAATCAAAGTTTTACCTTGATACAATTGTAAAGAGGTAGACATTCATTCAGACCTCAGAAGTAGTAATAAAGTTTTTAGTCTTTATTACTTTTTGAAACACTTAATTTTTAAATTTAATCCTAAAATTGTTCACATAGGAGAATGACACTAGTTTCTTCTTGCATCTGCAAAAAGTTATATTCCCAACATTTTTATTTATTTTGCAAAATTCCCTCAAAGAACCTTGACCATGAGTCCTACTGTCACTCTTATTTAAATCAAAATGGTATATCCTTTGGCTGGGCACTTGAGACTACTTTCAGAGCTAAAGTAAAGTAGCATTTTTTGGGTTCTTAGTTTACTGCCTTTTTCTTTTGTTTTCCTATTAAAGGAACATGTAACTTAGAACAGGGAGTTTATACCCCATTCTATGGGATAAATGTGCATGTGTGAATGTCTGTATTTGGTATATATATCATGTATGTATGTATTTGTATATATATCATGTATGAATGTATGTATTTGGTATATATATCAAGACTGTATGTTCAAATGATAGCCCTCCAAGAGTTAGACACAATGCAATAGTTAGAATTTCTATTATCTGTTGTTTCTCCATTTTCATAAGGATCAACTCACAAAAATTATTCAAATGTGATATAATTGAGATGGGTTGGGTCCTAATATGGCACTTTCCCTAAGGTATAAGTTATGATGATTCGAATGTTATTTTGTTTTGAAAGTCAGCAATTGACTCGTTGACTGACAAATAACACCACTGATAGCACTCAGTGAGAATAATGTGACCAGGACAAAAAACATAAAATGCCATAGAAGGGAATTTATAGAAGAGAAAAGAGTCATCTGAAGCAAAGTTTTCAAATCAAATGAAAATATCAAAGGAAAGGGAAGAAAGTCAGATAAAGGGTAAGGGCTGCAAGGCGGATGAAAGGGAGAGATACACAATTTTGTCAATTCTGGTCTGGTTCCCAAATGTTCCTCTTACATAATGTAACCCTTTCAGAAAGTCTAGAATTGCATGCAATAGTTGTGACACCCTCTGAAGTGTGTCAGCATTTAAGACTGTGAGAGCATACCTTCCACTGCATTTCTTTCTGAGTCAGGCCTGTAAGTTTAGACAGATGTGTTGATAAAAATATTTGCTGTGTAGATATAAAAGGTTAAAGAACATCACATTGTTCTCCTTTTTATTAGTTAGAAGCAGAAGAGCAAACTTGAGTATAAAGAAGGGATTCAATTAGGAAATTATGTCTTGGCAGCATTTCATGGATAGGTGATTTGACAGAAATTGACCTTCCATACCAATAACAGAAATATAAGGAATAAATATGGAGCTACTTGAGCTAAGTTATGCTGCACTAAAGTTCTTTCCACAAATTTTCAGTCAATAAATCAATGTCTAAAATTCCTGCCTCCCTGAAAGCCTCACCTCATACCTGGAAAACAAACTTTTTTTTTTCCTTTTCTTCCAAAGAGAATATTTTCCAAATTACTCAAGGGATACTTTTCCACCTGGACTTCATTTCTTTTAATAGCATTGGCTCTCATAAAGTAGACTAAAATTATTTTTGCTGTTCACATTTTAGAAAAATTCCATTGTCATGTATCATGTCTAGCCTCTTTTGTAAAACTTATTAGCACAAGTATCCAAGTTAGACTCAAAGTACAGAAGGCATACACGAGATCTGAAATGTCCATCAGGGAAGTTCAAATCTGTCCCTTGGAGACTGGTTTAGTGGCCAATTCAAATCTTTAAAAAGAATCTTGGAGTTTAGAGCCCCTGTATGCCTCATCTGGATCTATTTTCCAAAAGCAACACAGGCCTTTTTTGGTATTTTACCAAATGTGGATTTTCATCTTGAGTGTAAGCAGGCAATCTGGTGCCCCATAGAACCATCCTGGAAACATTATGTTGGAGCAGCAACAGCACTTGCTGGGATTCAGAGTCAAAAAATCTGGTTCCTCCTCCAGGGGATCTTCAAAGGAAGCAGGGCCTGCTTCCATTATGTCTTTTCTTAAATCAGGCTGAGTTACAGAGTGAGCATTCTTTAGTCGACATCTTGCAATAATGAGCAGCTGGCTTTGCTGCCATCAGGGCTTGTCCTCAAAAGACTGAGGGAAAGGAAGAAACTGGGAGAAAAAGCGACTCCTGCTGTAGTCCCCAGCCTCTCCTGATAAGCACCAGATCTTCTAGATATATTCTGAATACGATGATGACAATGATGAAGTCAGAGTTTCCATGAAATGAGGATACTTATCCTGGTTTGAGATATTAAATCACCAAATCCCTTTAAAAGATGGCTCCACCAAAGGGAAAAGAAAAATGTTTTTGTCGAAATAAAGTTACAGGAGGTTTACAGTCCATAAATCTAAACATGAAAGCAAATTCAAAGCAAAACATTTAAATTTTTTCCAGCAATGGGAGAGATGGTTTGGGATAAAACTAGGTTGGACAAAGTAAGGTCCTAAGGAATGACCTGTACTCAACTCACTTGCTATCTTGTTGGCAAAAATAATAAACAACAAAGGGACTGTTCTTAAATGGATTTAAGTCCTGCATTCAACTTGGCTCTCTAATTAAGCAAGTTCTGGTATTTAAAATTTTGTCTTATCAAGAGGGGACACTGTCAAGTCTATAAATATTATTTGTTTTTTCCAAAAAGAGATGTTTGCCCATTAGGAAAAGAAAACATACACACATAACTGAGCAGTTTAATCAACATGCTACTTTTCTATTCATGATTTTATTTTCTATACATTCAATTAGGCAACAATATAGGTCATAATGATGATCGTTATCAATAAACAACCAATATGAGATAACTACCCCAAAGATCACAAAGATGTAAAATTTATATATAAATAAATTATTTAATATTTTAAAAATTGAAGCACAGAGCATGATGAGGGAGTGGGGAAGAAAAGCAGGAGAGGGAAGAGCACAAAAGACTAAGATGATGGTTCACAGGTGATAAGGTGGTTGGAGAATCCCGGATTAGATAACAATGTAAAATAAAAAAGTAATAAAAGTAAACTTTTTTAAAATAAAAAAAGGACAAAGAGAGATGGGGTGGAAAGAAATGATTGTTTTTTTTAATTTAAAAAAATAAAATATTAATATTTGCAAATTTAGAAAGATGAGACAACTTCCAAAGATACAAAGCCCACTGTACATAGAATATGCACCACTAAACCCCATTAGGAATTTCAAACTGACTTTGGACAAAGAGTACATAAACAAAAATCATTGTAATGATATGAGAGGACAGTTGTCAAAATTACAAAAAGTAAAAATTACAGGAGATATAGTGACCATCAAAAGTTGAAATATTCAAGAAGCCAATCAAGATATCAAGTTTACACCAGTATATGTGTGTATGTGCATGTTTTTGGTCTGGGTATGTTTTGTTCAGTGGTATGCTTTGAGTAACGTATGCGTGAGTTTGTTGTACATGCATTTGTGAGTGAGTATGTGTATACATGCACACATGCACATCACAAAGAAGGACTCTGGGCTAAACCTGGGAAAACACATGCATGATATGTTCTCAGATCGAGCACGTCATTTAGGGTAACAGAAGATGAGTCCCTGATGAGAAGTAGTCAAAAATTACTCATACTATACTCTGCACTTGATCTTAGCCAAAAGGCTGAGAAGCAATCGTCATACTAAATTCTGGAGAGAGTAGCAGTCCTCAGAAAGGTTGAGAGAATAATTTCTACGCTCAAGTACTGCAAGGAAATGCTACAAATGTAATCTCCCTTTTAAAGATGCAAAATAACGATGCATATAGATGGCAAACAAATTAATTTTCACAAAAAGATATTTTCCTTCCCTCAAAATTTTGGAAACACTAGTTTATATATAAACAGATACAAAAATATATAAACAGATACAAATACAAAAATAAATATATAAACATATATATTTATATAAAGATATATAAATAAATTGATATATAAAACATATACAGTTCAGTCTAGAAAAGTGAACACCAACCATCAGGTAATGAGATATGATCAAAGACTCCTGAGCAGATGGGGAATATTCACTAAATATCATTAATAAAATAACCTAGTAACACTGGGAAATGGAATAGAGGGGGAAATATTGGTACCTGGACACTGTTCTGAATATTTGCTACAAATTCATCCTAGCATATTTACAAAAGTATTGGGGATTTTGTTTGTTCCATACTATTTTCCTTTTTATGCATGGACCATTTCTTTCTTGCAAAGTATGATTTAAAGCTCCAATAAATAAAGATAAAAATAAAGCTGATCTGGAAAACGGAAGAGGAGGAGTGAGTTTTTGAACAAAGGCATGAAAACTTATCTACAATGTATGGATTCTAGAAGAGAATCAAGGACTTGTCAGAAAGCTGTAACTTTACCAGGGACATATGAAATAATTTTCAAATTGAAAAGTGTTTGATGGTTCCTGATCTAAAGACATCAAGAGTAATCTAAGTTTCTGAAATCAAATCTCATGGAGCAGAAACTATACTAAATCTCAAGACTCAATGGGGCTAATCCAAGGATACATGTACCGGAATTTGTGGGGGTCAGACTTTCTTTTTCTTTTAAACAGACTCAAAAGTAGAAGGAAAAGGAAAAATAATCAAGACATGAGTATTATATTTTTTAACTGGCATTATGAAATTTAACTCAACTTGCCCAGGAGCCTTGCAGTCAGTTCCTCTGACTATAAACTCCCAGTTCAACAGTTTCAATATTACCCTCTCATTCAATCCTGTAGAGTATTTTGATCAATGACACTTTAAGGAGAAATCCCTGCCATTCAGGGATTAAAATGTGAACACAGCCACTATAGGTGTAACTCTCTTGAGTTTGTAACATCAGAATCCCTCCTCATCTTACATTCCATTTTCTTTTCCTATTGGCCCCCCACAGACATCCCCCTCCCTTTTTTTTTTTGTCTTTTACATATCACATTGAATTTACCTTCTGAAATGATTTTGCTCATTGCCATAAGATTCCCAGACCAAAAAAAAATATATCAAAAATCAGACAAGTTAATAAACATAGGAAACAACTTGCATGGTACTTTTTTTTTTTTTTTTTAGAAAATTGAGCTTTCTTTGTTTTTAGTAAAGAAAAATAAAGATAGTCACGAAAGGACATTTTTAAATCAGAACCAGTCTGCAATGGAGCCTGACTTGATACAGACAATGTGAAATGAAGATTTGAACTTCTGACTAGGCAAAAGTTTGTGTATAATGCTTCCTTCCTATATGCAGACATTTTAGATTTCTAACCTGTGAGACCGAAAGAAGGACTATTACAGAGATATTGGTGCAGATGGCCAAGTTTAACCCTCTCCAGCTCATTGCCCCTTGTGTTTTCACAAAGAACAGCATGAGACTAATCCAGAGAGGGGAAATTCATTCCTTAAATTGTTTAAGAAGTTCTTATACTATTTAATATTTTTAGATATTCATTTCCCATTTTATTATCATGATACCTTCAGAAGAAATACCAGTTTAAGGAGAAATGTTTTCTACTTTTGACATCATTCTAGATATCCCTCCTTTATAGGAACAAACTTGAGGGATTTCTTTAGATTTGGACATATTTAGTATTTAACTTAGAACCCATTCTGAGATGTTTGATAAACTAATAAAGGTCATACTTGATTTTCTAGATCAGGAAAAGCCTAAAATGAAAAACTTCATTTTACCTTAATATTGTAAGACAGATTTATTAACAGCCCAAGAAAAAAACATAAGGGGATGTCATTGTTTGTAGGAAAATATTTAGAAAACTACAGGCTAGTGAAAACAAGTGATTACAAGAACATTTTGTTTCCATCTGTGAGACAGCCACTACTTAAACACCCATCAATATCAGAAAAAAAAAGAAACCAAAAAACCAACATTTCATTAAAATTATTTGTTTCTACTATCAGTTATTTCTTTGGATTCCTTTTACTTTAAAATTTAAATATATATCAATTATGTGTATGCATTTTAATGTTTCTATTTGCAACAAAATAATGACAATGCTTGGCTTTACATGCATTATTATTCATCTAAAAGAAAAATTCAAATTGATTAAAGAAAACACTATTTGAGGTCAAAGCCTACCAAAGCAAAAATTTTTGTTTAACAAAAGATATTAAGTTATAGTGTGTCAAACCAATACAGTACAATACAACAAAATTCAGAAACATAAAAGAATATTCAAATGGCCTTTTGAGGTTGAGACTTAACCTGTATTTTGATTCTTTAAGCTACACACACAAAAAAAGCACACAAACAAAAACAAACCCATATCCATCACACAGCCTCTTTTATTTTCTATTTTCATCTTTAACCACAAAAATAAATTAATGCAGACATTATCAAAACTACATCACTTACCATAAATGCCTGTTGAGATGCAAGGAAATGCCTGTGAATAAAACACAAAAATAACAATAAATTTTAAAGTAACAACTTTTATTCCAATATCATGTATTTTACCATCTATTTTGCTTGATGAGGGATGTCCTTTACTCACATAATTAAGAGTAGGAGACTGTTGAAATCAACATATTTGATTGTTGGAAACTTCCTTCTTGGTAATTATACCAGTTAAAATTTAGCAAAAGCTAAATTTTCAGAATTGTTGTGAACCAATTTTTAAACATAGGCTATAGTTAATAAAGTTGTAAAAGTGAATCATATTAATTTATGAAATAAATTATATCTAAAATAAACACTCAAAAATCATTTTATCACCACCTGTTCTGCCACATTTTATTATTATCTTTACTCTTGAGATGTTTTATGACTGTAGAATACATATGGTAGAAATAATGATGTGCTACTTAACATCTCTTCATAGATCTTTTTCAAATGTTTTCATATTTGTAGCTTGGAATCTGAACATCAATAACACTCAGACTGAAATGTACCTGTGAGTCAATGGATCTCTAAGACTATACATGGTTACAAAATTATAACATTTAAAATTGTCCTCTAAGAATCAGTTGGTTATATAGAATTTAAAACTTACTGTGAATTTTATTCTTATCTCTAGTATTTGTATGAAGAAAATAATAAACGTATACCTATTGAAATATTTTTAATGTTTTTATACATTTACTTACGCACCACTACTTATATCAAATTCTGAATACTGATTGTTCCAAAATCAAAAGTTAAAGTCTTAACATGATTATATATAGAGGCAGAAGAGCTTTTGGAAGTTATTAAGTCATAAGGGAGGGAATCCCATGATAGGGTTAGTAGTTTTATAAGAAGAGTCTGTTCTCGCCTCATGAGTTTGAAGAAAATTGCTAAATACAAAGCAGGAAACAGGCCCTCATCAGAGAGCAGATCTGCCAGCATCTTCATCTCAGATATTACAGCCTCCAGAACTATGAGGAATAAACCTTTGCTATTTCATCAGCCAGATTATGGCTATTCATTATAGCAGCTCAGATTGACTAAGACACACATTTTACTTAGCAATGTTTAAATAATTTGATTCAAAGAGTTAACAAACAAATGCACACGTACGGTTAACACAATACTAGGTTTTATGGCAGTAGAATGTTCTGAGTGACTCTTACACTGCTGGTGGGAATTATAAACTCATCCAGCCACTATGGAAAGCAGTATGGAGGACCCTCAAACTCATGAAAATGGAATTACCATTTGACCCAGCAGTTGCACTTCTGGGAATCTACCCAAAGGAGACCTCAATGTGGGTACAAAAGGACACCTGTGCTCGGATGTTTATTGCAGCACTATTTATAATTGCAAGGACATGGAAACAACCCAAATGCCCCAGAACAGAAGAGTGGATGAAAAAGATGTGGTATATATACACAATGGTGTATTACTCATCAATTAAAAATGACAAATTTGATGAATTTATAGACACCTGGATGTACCTAGAAGAAATCATTCTAGCAGAAACGAGCCAGATAGAAAGGGACAGAAACCAAATGGTTTCACTACTATATGGTCAACCAAATGAAACTACACAAGGGGAGAGAGGGGACCAGCTGCAGCAGGCAGGGAGGGGAGGTGGTGGGTGACCCCCAGGGACTGAAATTATTTGAAATATATATAGATAAATAAATAGAAAAAAAAAGAGAATGTTCTGAGTGTGTTGATTACTTGAAATTGGGTGCAAAGGGAGCAGAAGCCTCCAACCCACAAGCCAAAAGAAAACAAGAGGCACTTTCAAAATGCGACTCTGCCACCCAGGTTCCCTCAGGTTTGTACCACCTCACCTGCTTGTAGCAGTTACCAGTCAAATGCAATTTGATAACAGGGTTTTATTTACAAGGAAAATTAACAAGGAAAACAAAAAGGCCGCAAGTGGCCATTTATCTTACACCCAGTCACCATTTTAGTCCCATAGGTCCCAAAGTCACATGTCTATGATGGTGCCCCTTTGCTGCCCCTTTGCCCCTCCAAACCTGAGGCAAGCATGTTATAAAGTCTAGTCTTTCTCTAGCATCTCTGCTTTGCTTCTTCTCTCTCCAGGGTTCAGAGTTGCTCTGCTTCTCCAAGGTTCTCCAAACTTCTTCAACAAACGCTGATGCAAAGATCAGTTTTCCAAATCCTGGGCTATTTCCAAGTACCAGCTTTCCATGCCACCTTGCTGTGGTGTCAGACTCTCCACACTGGCAACTCTTCTACCAGTCACGATGGCTCCATGTCACCACCAGCTTACTCTTCCAGGGGGCTTCTGCCCTGCCTGGTTACTCCTGCTACTATTAACCAGCCTACCATTCTCATATCTCCCTTCTACCCAAATGTCTCCCTCCCAGTCTCTGTCTCTTTTAATCTCCTTTTTTTCCCTTCTTCCCTCCTGTAAAGCACAGGGTCCAATTTTCCTCTACACACACTCTCGGTGGTTCATTTTTTCTTCCCCAAATGGGATATTCAACAAAGTATAAAAGAAGGTATTCATTCTGTTGAGGCCATCTTTTACCTCCAAGCTTTTCAGAGAAAGCTAATAGCGATGCCTAAAGTTTATATACAAATACACTGCCCACGTTGGGGTCACGGCTTCAATTTCAGTGCCACAAGAAATTCATGCTGCCTGGGCACTGAAGCAGCCCTCCCTAATTTCTAGATGTGCATGTCTGTTTCCCACTTAACATATTAGAGAGTTTGCCCAAGTGAGGGGTAGGTAGACTTGTGAACCGGAGATCAGAGGGCCAAAGGACCAAAGATCAGAAAGAACCTTTGCCCAGTCTGGCTCATGGTGATGTGCTGTTAAGGGAGTGGGGTTCTTCAGAAGAGAAAATGTCCTGCATGTTCCGATATAATCAGTGTGGTGCAGAGGCAAAGAACTTGCCGGCAAACATGCTGTGCTGAATTTCAAGGGGCTTCTCAGAGCATTTGGGTTCAATTCCTGGCGTCCAAAGATGTGTATGTGTGGTTTCTTTCAGCCAAACGTGGGAGCTGGGCACCAGTCACTCTGGAACTCTGGTGGGCACCTTAGCCACAGGCGTGGATGCTGGCTTCCCACCCTCCTGGGTGAATGGCAGTGGGAACCGCTTGGGGATTTGCACAGGCTATCGCAGGATAGCTTTCAGGTTGCAGTTAGGCCCTGTTGTTGTGGGGAGACTATTGTGAGGAAACCTACCAGACATTGTAACCAGGTAAGAGAGCTGGCCACAGTTGCAGGGGTCTTAACCTCTATCCCACCAAGGACTCGAGGGTTTGCTCCCAATTGTTACTTGGACCAGACTCTAGGGTGGCACCCTCAGTAAATTAAGCCAGGGTCTGCAGGTGAGACTTGGAACTTGGCACTTGAACTTAGACTTGAACTTGAAGCAAACTGAAAGTGGAACTTGAACTTGAAACTGGCAGGGGAAAAGACCGGGATGGAGAGGAAAGACCTGGTATGTGGAACCCAGAGAACAAATCTCAGAGAGAAGTCAAGAACCCAGAATAGGAACTCCTGGAAAAAGTTTGCAGGTGAGAACTGTTTTAGACCCATGGGAAAAGAGAATGCTTCCATCACATTCCTAGCCTCTGGAGAAGGAAGGGGTAGTACAGCAGCCATGTCCAGCAGCTGGCCTACTGACACCTTTGCAGAGACTGGGCCTGCAGGCCCTTCTCTCACACTGCCTGACAAAAGTACTGGAGGCCCTGGGCCTGGTGTCTCTAGCTGTCTGCCAGAGGTGCGCTCCTGGTGACCACTCAACATCACTGTTGTCCTCAACACTGCTGGGGACAGGTGATCTGTACCCCACCAAACCAGGGGACACCAACTAAAATAGGTTGCATTTCAAGACTGCATTAATCTTTTTTTCTTGTGAACCTAGTGGTTGTTAAAGTCTCTTGCAGCTGTGTGTGTGGGTGCATGAATCCACCATCAGTGACCTGTACGGGCACTGTATTTTCAGGGTGCCCTCGCGCTAGGACCAGGTGCCAGTGTGCATCAGTGCCTGGGAGCACTATGCTTCATTATCATGTTTCCATTGAGAAAAATATGGACATAGGAGAACACTGATGAAATTCCTTAAATATAACTTTTATTTATCTATGGAGCCAATTTTAAAAACCGAGCTTTTATCTTCGGGCCCCCCATCTCTTGTCCCACCGCCCCCCTTATTCCCTACCCTTATTTTTTGAACCCTACCCTCTTCCCATCCCAACCTCAGTTCTGGTGTTATAGGCTAGTTTGAAAAGGAGAGTCTCTTTAACATGCCCCCTACCACCTGCTCCCTGCCACCAGTCCCTCCTCCTTATTTTGAGGCTGCTGATGAGGAGATGGGCCCAATGCTCTGTCATTGAAGGGAGAGAATCTCAGGTTTCTCGACATGGCCCAGGATTCCCAAGGTCTTTGGTTGGGCAGAGTTGACAGTTGGAGTGAGCAAGGTGGTGGAATTCCAGCCGCAGGTCCCCCCAGCGCCCTCTGGTTCAAGTCCGTCGAGTAGAGATGGAGATTTGGGGACCATCTGCAGTTGGAAGGTTGTGGCGGAGGGCAGGGAACAGGGCTACTCTAAGTGCCAGGTCTGCTCCCAGGGAAGGCACCTTTAGGTCCTGGCTTTCTGCCTCCACCTCCACGGAGGGGTGGAGGAGCTGCTGGTGGCTTGGTGGTGCGCATGTCCTGAAGCAGGCCATCCTCCAGCCGCTTGGCTGCTTCTGGTCTGACTCTCTCTGCTTTGAGCTGTCTTGTCAGGCTGCAGATTTTGACGACTGCCATGGAGTTGGCTGTCAGCAGGTTTCTGTGTGTCGCGGCCAGCTTAGCTAGACGGAGGGACTCCCTCTCTTGCCTGGCCTGCTCCAAGGTCTCAGTGAGCTCCATGTACTCCTTCTGCGCCGCGTAAACCTTGTCAATGAGGCGACACTTCTCCTCCATGAGGGCAGCCAGGGTCTGGCCGAGTTGCCTCTCACGGCGGCCATAAAGGTGGCTCCGCACGCAGCAAACAAGTCTCAGGAGCAACACAAGGCCCAGCAAAAAACCGAGGACCGATGGGCTCACCGCCTTCTCCCACTGGAGGGTAAGCCATGAGCTCAGGCCTTCAGGCAGCAGCCCCATCATCTCCTTCCCAACCTTGTCCGCAATCAGGCTAAAGACAAGACCCAGATTGCTCAGCAGCCACCCCATGGCTCTGACTTCACGCAGGGCTCTGTCCAGTAACCAGGAAGGCACCAGATATAACACACCTCGACATTCCACCTAGACCAAGCAGCCAATGGCATCCCAGATCGGTCAGTTACTGGTCACTTGGGGGGTGCGGGGGATGGGGTGGGGGGAGCTTGTAAACAAGATGTGATTCCTTCCATTAAGGTCTCACTTTAACCTTAAAGCCATACCTTAACTCTTCTTTATGGTGCTTTTATCAACATCAAATCAAACATAACGGAATGTGGTATGAACCGTGCAACTTGACAAGTCCTTCATACTTATAAACCCTGAAGAATCTGAGTGACCGTTGTGAAATTGGAGAGGATAAAAGAAATGATACTATCCAACTCTGTCAATGATAAAATTAGTAAATATGAAGTGAGCTTTGCTTTACCGCAGTAAGAAAAGGCACATGGAGTTAAGCGTACACCTGTCTGACTGCAAAGATTGTCATCAATATAATCACATAAAAGTCACGCCTCTCATCAGGCCACATCCATAAAGTAGAATGTTACTGTACTTGGTCACTGGAAATACATGAATATGAGCATACAAATATTGACAATTTGGTGAATAAACATCAATTAAGAACAGTCTAAACAGCAAGCTTGTTCTTTTTCTCATATATATACAGATACATGAGCACAGATATGTATATATATATATATCTTTTTATGTACTATCAATACATATATTTATAAGCATACCTATAGTTATCTATTTTATATAGGCGCAAAAACATCTGGACAGATCTAGCATAGTACAGTGAGTGGAGTTTTGTGAATGGTCATATCATGAACTTTATTATCTGTTTATTTGTATTTCTATTTAACTTTTTGTATTTTTATTTTAATTTTTGATTGGTGAGTCTTCTCATAAGACCTTCTGTTAGCTCTTGGGCCTCTTACTGACTCTGGCCTGGCTCAGCCTGACTTCTCTTTTATCTCCACCTGCCTGTTATGGAGGGGCAAAGCAATGTGCATAGTTCTTAAACCTGTGATGCTGAGCATATGAGAGAAACAGTTCTCATCTTATGATGTTGAAGCTTTGATCCCAAAATGAGTCTTGTTAAAAATCTGGCATTGCCATTAGCTGTGTCTGATAAACACAGAGGCCTACACCGGAATAGGATATTGCCTTGTTTGACTTTGTCACAAATCCCAGGTAGGGAAGAGAAAATGAATCACCAGGAGGGTTGGTAGAGAAAAACTGCAGCCTTTGGTTTTCAGTAAGGGAGGAAGGAAAGAAATAAAGAGATTAATAGAAAGGAGCAGAGGCTGGGGGGTGGGGGGGGAGTCTTTTTGGAAGTGAGAGACACGAGTATGGCAGACCAGTAAAGAATAGCCCGGATGGCCAGGCTGGGCAGAAGTCCCTTGGAAGAGCGAGCTGGTGGTGGCAAGGAACCATGGTGGGAGAGTGGATAGAAGAAGAGTAGCTGGTGAGGAGCAGATGCCAGAATGGTAGGCCAGTGGTGACTAGGCTAGGCCTGGTGATGTGACCAGACACCACTGAAGACAGGCCTGGTAAAGGAAGAAACACTGAAGAACCTTGGAGAAGCTGAGCAGGTCAGAACACTGGAGAGAGAAGAAGTGTTACTGGATATAAAAGCTGGCAGAAGTCTCCAATCAACAAACCAAAGAACAAAAGCAGCACTTTTAAAATGTGGCTTTTGCATCTCACATTCTTATAGCTCGCACACAGCAGTTGCTAAAGTCACACTGCAATTTAAACAACAGGGTTTTATTTATAAGGGAAATTAATCAGGAAAACAAAAAGTCCTTAATGCCACAAGTGGCCATTTATTTTATCCCAGTATCATTTAGTCTTAAAATTTCAAACACATGTCCAAGATGGGACCCTTTTGACCCTCCAAACCTGAGGTAGGCACCTCACCTTGCAAAGTCCAGTCTTTCTCCAGCAAGACGTCTTCTCTTTGCTTTCTCTCTCCAGTGTTCCAAGCTGTTCTACTACTCCAAGATTCTTCAAACTTTTTAAACAAATGCTGATGTAAAATAAGCTTTCCAAATCCCTAGCTATCTCCAGGTACCAGCTTTCCATGCCACTTTGCTGTGGTGTTAAGCTCCCCACACCAGCTACCCTTCTGCTGGTCACTCTCCTACCATGGTTCTTTGCCACTACCAGCTCACTCCTCCAGGGGCTTTCACCCAGCCTAGTTACTTGGGCTCCTCTATTGGTCCACCATTCTCATGTCTCTTCTTCCCAAAAGTCTCTTTGACTGGTCTTTTTATGCGCCCTTTTCACGCTTCTCATTTCTTCTCATGGGTCTTTCTCTCAGATCCTTCTCATTAGATCAGTACGGCACCCAATAAAATGTTCAACTATATCACTACTAGGGCCCCGGCTGGCGATCCAGCCAAGTAACCCCATATCAAAAGCAAAGAGAAGGTAGATAAAAAGACTGGACTTTACAGAGTGCCTGTCCCTTTGCAGGGGCAAAGGGGCACCATCATGGACATGTGTCTTCGGAACCTTTGGGACTAAAAATGGTGACTGGTGTAAGATAATTGCCTGCTAGTGGCATTAAGAATTTTTTTGTTTCCCTGGTTAATTTTCCTTGTAAATAGAACCCTGTTGTTCAAATTTCATTTGACTGGCAACGGTTACATGTGATTGGTAAAAACCTGCAATCATCAGGGTGGCAGAAGCCACATTTTAAAAGTGGTGTTTTTGTCTTGTTGGTTGGAAGCTTTTGTCCCCTTTTGATTTGATTTCAAAATCAATTGCCAAAGGGGCAGAAAACCTCCAACCAACAAACCACAAGTGACACTATTAAATTCAGCTTCTGCTGCCCAGATTATTTCAGGTTCTTACCACCCACTGGTAGCTGTTACTGGTCAAATGCAATTCAAACAGGGTTTATTTAGAACATTAACAGGGAAAACAAAAAGTCCTTAATGCCACTAGCAGGCAGTTGTCTTACCCCAGTCACCATTTTTATTCCCAAATGTTCCAAAGACACATGTCTAAGATGGTTCCTCCAAACCTGAGGTAGGCACTCAGCAAAGGCCAGCGTTTTTTTTTTCTGTCTTCTCTTTGCTTCTTCTGTCTCCAGCATTCTGAGTGCTCAGTTTCTCCAAGGTTCTTCAGTCTCTTCATTCACTAGGCCAGCATCTGGTCACATTCTCCAGGTCTAGCCCCAGAAGCCCCTGGTCACTCCTGGCCATCCATTTTGGCACTGACTATACACCAGCTACTCTTCTGCATGTGTCCCCCCACCTCCCCCATCCACCCAGTTTCTGCTTATTGGTCTCTTTATTTTCCCTTTCCCCGCCTTCTCCTCTTAGTGATTCATTTCTCTTCCCCACCCAGTGATTTGCAACAAAGTAAAAGAAGGAAGTACTCTTATCTTGTTTAGTTCTTTTTTTAAAAAACCTCTGTTTTCTTGACACACCGAATAGCAATGCCTCCATTTTCTGAACAATTATAGTGCCCATCTTAGGGTCACGGCTTCACACTGACAAAACAACTGTATAACTATAATCAAAATTGTTTTCATCTTTCTTGTCTTTGCATTTTTTTTCTTTTTTCTCATTTTATTGATTTTCCACTAGTTTAAATACCTAGATAATTTTGTGAGCACAATTTTACACCTCCACGTAAAGTTGATAGAATTCACCATGTACAGATGTGCTATAGAAATTAACAACAGCCTCTTTACAAGTAAACACTATTATTTCTAACAAGAAAATTGAGCAATGCAGATCATTTAATGTAGATCATTCTTAGGAATACTCTTGAGGGATTAGGTCCACACTATGACATAGCAGTTTAGTAGTTATGGGAAGCAAAATCTCCTGAAAACACTTGGCCTCTGTACAGGTATTCCATAATGAAATTGGGTCAAAAATGTCAAAAGCCTCCAACCAGTATGCCACAGGTCTGCCTCACTCATGCGTAGCAGCTGCCACTCAAATGCAGTTCAACAACAGGGTTTATTAAAAGGGCATTCAACAGGGAATAGAAAAAGTCCTAAAAGTCACACATGGCAGCTATTTCACCCAGTCACCATTCTCAGTCTCAAAGGTCCCAAAGACACATGTCCATGATGGTACACCTTTGCCCCCTCCAAACCTGAGGCAGGCACTCTGCAAAGTTTCAGTCTTTATCTGTCATTTTCTCTCTCACCAGTGTTTTGAGCTGCTCCACTTCTCCAAGGTGCTTCAAATTTCTTCAAATGCTGATGCACGAATCAGCTTTCCAAATCCCTGGCCATCTCCAGGTACCAGTTCACTATGTCACCTTGCTGCGGAACCACACTCTCCACATCAGCTACTTGTCTGCTGGGCACCATGGCTCCCTGTCATCACCAGCTCACCCTTCTAAGGGGCTTCTGCCCAACCTAGTCACTCAGGCTGCTCTTTACCCAGCTACCATTCTCTTCTCTCCTCTTCCCAAAAATCTCTGCTCTAGTCCTTGCTCCTTTTCTTTTAATCTCTTTATTTTTTCCCTAAAAGCCTAAGTCTCCAATTTCCCTCTACACACCCTCTTGGTGATACTTTTTCTCTTCCCCACCTGGGATTTGCAACAAAGTAAAAGTATCCTTATCCTCTTTATGCCAGTACCCTTTTCCTGTTTAGGCCATCTTTACCTCTGTGTTTTTCAGACACAATGGCATCAATGTGCCAATAAATTTCAGTACTTCCCATATTGGGGTCCCATCTTCAATAAGGCTACCAATAGGTCTTATAGTCAGTGCAAAAATCAACTGCAAGCTTACTGTAAGCTTTTTTTTTTCTTAATTAATAGCAAGAGCTCAGAGTTCAGGAACTGTCTACACTAAAATACAAATTAGGGAGGATTCCAGGTCATCCCTCAAATTTCTGCCAGTTCATAGGCTCTATTGTGTTATTTAAATGAGGTAGCGAGAGATGAGTTTATAGCTCATGCCCCAAGAATTCCGTGGGAACAAACTGAACATATAAACATCATCCATCTTGTACTTGCAGTAGAGAAAGAAGGGTTTTAAGGACTGCTGAATAAAACCATTAAGCAACAACTAGAAGATATCACAGGATTTTGATAAGTAAGTTCACTTTAAATCTCACCTGGGTCTCTTTCTAGTTCATGAAGTTTAGTTTAACTGCTCTGAGCATCAGTTTCCCCAATAGAAATGGCAACTCTGAGATGCTCCTCAGAAAGGATTAAGGGGAGTTTACCAGGAATAAGGAACATAGCATACTGTCTAACAACTTGCAATATCTCTATAAATGCTGATTCCTATGATATAGGCTGTGATGACAACTGGGTTTCACTTCAAGGAGGGATTTGTTAGGAGTGGCAGAGTTGTGCAAACTTGATACTGTTGATGATTTTACCAGATGTGTTCTTTGTTAGTTGCGACCATGCTGTGCACTAAGAGATGTTTAGCAGCATCAAATTGATGTCAGTAGCACACCTTCATTTATGACAATGAAAAATAATTTCTGAGATTGACAATTATTTCCGGGGGGGGCTTATCACCCCTGCCTGAGACCCACTGCCCTAGAGTTCAGTAATTATCAGTATAATGTGAAAAACCTTCTCCGACCATAGTTTCCCATGGGACAATGCTGATCTTGCTTCTCAGCTCATCATTGCTTCTGCCCATACTTAATTCCTTCCCTTCTTTTCTCCATTGATCTCAAGCAAACACCTTAAAAAAGTCTTGCATCCTGAAGTCTGAGTTGGAGTCTGCTTTCTGGCGAACTAATATGAGTTAAGTCCCTTTTGTTTCCCTGTGAGGTGTGCTTATATGAATCATTCTCACATCAGATTTAGCAGAAGAGAGAACACACTGAAGCACTTAATAGCAACTTTCATTTGCCTTAGCTCTATCTTGGAATCAATCATGCAACTTAGTAACTGAGTCTGAGTCTACCAACTGCCTTGTCTGTTTCTAACAAGGAAAAATAGCTTCATCTGAAAATGACATTGTTGCCTTGAATGTGAAGGCAAATGGTTGTGTAATGGAGGATGACTTTTGGAATATTATTGCATTAATTCAACCAAAAAGGCAATAATAAAGCAGACATGGAAATACAATATGATGGGGGAAAAATCATTTACGTTAAAAAAAAAAACTTTGCATATAATTCATTCAAATTAAATATCCATTAATGTTTTTATTATTATTATTTAGAGACAGAAAGACTAACAGGAATTGAGAAAGAGGGAGTTAAATGAAATTATTTTACAATACATAATCTGTATTCTTTGCCATAATTAATTTCTGATGGGACCACCAGAGGTGAGTAGCAGGGGATTTCTTTATTTCAAAGTTATATTTTATATGACCACCTCCCACAAAAATCCTCTCTCAGGGAAGAATGATGTATTGTACCAAAATGCAGATCAATTAGTGTGCTTTGTTTTAAGTGCACATAACTCAGGAGTCACCTGTAGAAGTTGGGAAATGACATCACCAGAGCCACTTGGAAGAGTCCAGATTCCCCTTCCAGCTAGCCACAGGCACAGGAAGTCTCCATGCCAAACACATTCAAGCAAGCAGTCACTTCAGAAACTTGCTTCATAGCACTTGACTTTTAAACAGTATTTTCAAAGTCAGCAAGCACTTGCTATCTTGGGGGAGGGGGGTAGAATAATAATATTTGAGTTGGAGAGAAAGAGTGGATTTTTCTTTTGTGAAATTACAGATTATGTCACCATCTGGAAAATATTTCCTCATCCCAACATGTTGGGGATGTTTATAAAGTACATTTATGAAATCCTTAAAGGTGTGGGATCTATTGTCTGCAATGTCTATCTCTACTTACCCCTTTTCTGTCTCAGTAATTTGAGAGCAAGGAAGGCAGTGTCCCCCCCCCCCCCAGAGTGCTCTTTATTGATGGTCACAGTGTCTCCAAACCCAGGCAATAAGACCTAAGTCAACATTATAACCACTCCCTTGTTTCTCCTTGACCCCTAGTTTTGGTTTCATGTACAAAGTGGAAATTTCTCCTTCTCTTTAATATTGCTGGTTATTACCAACCATTTATTACTTGTAAAGTAGTTTTATGATCTTAGTAGGACTGACTCCACCGTTAGTTCCATGGAAATGTGTTGATTTACCTAAGTAAGTAAACTGAATTGGTGTGGATATTGTAAATTTAATTGAGAATCTTTCAACTGCTGAATTAACATTTTATTCTTAGTTTTAGATTTTTTCATTTTTGCAAATAAGAGCATGCTTCCTGTTATACCTTTCTTTTAAGTGTTTTTAATTATATATCACATTTCACCTAATTGAGGAAGCTGTCAATTGTGGGAAACATAATTATTTTGTTTATCATTATGAAAAAGAAAACTGTAAGTTAAAATTTAACACTTTTTTTTACCATTTAGGGTTTTTAACATATACTTATTGAAGCTGATATTTTGGGTTTATTTAGATCATTTATTCAACCACATCTTGCTCTAGAGAACAGATTTAGGAGAAAATATAGACTAGTCAGTTAAGGTTTCCTGAAATGACTGCACATTCATAGTGCAGTACTTCTCAATTGCTTTCAGCCAGAGTCATGGATACGAATTTTCTAGTTTTATCCTTTTAAGAACAGCACACTTGATTGAGTCCATCATAAGTGTTCCATCGTTGATGAGAAACTTTTCTTCTAAGTCTCTAACGTTTTCTACAAATTTTGATGCTGAGTCAATTTTCTTGTTGCTGCCACTCAAGGTTTTCAGCCAAGACATACACCTCTTCTTCATATGGCCCCTATTTGGTTGACTAGCTAAAAGTCAAGAGTTTTCATTTGAAAACCTGCAGCTACCCATTTTATCTACCAGGAAAGACAGCCAAGTGCCTATGTATATGGTGAGTGAAACCTCATCATGACTGCATTCGGCTATAGAACATCTCAGACTATAAGAAGCATCCTATTTTCAAATAAATCAAAGTGTGAAAAAAGTGTGTATAAGAGTCAATGAAATTCAGGGTAATTTATCTTTGTTATCAGCAGAGTGGATTGTGCCATAGTCTTCTTATAAATGATACACCATAATTGAGTATTTCTAAAATCATAATATACCTAACTTTAGGAGTAACAAACAGGTGTGCATTTTATGTAATTACTATATATTGTTTTCACATACTCCATTATTTTTTCTCTGACATTTATCCCTCCTTCCATCCACATTATTTGCATATGATCTTGCAGTTACTCTACTAGAGAAAGATGCACTTTAATTGTCCCATCTGAGCATGTGAGTTGGTTTGGTCACTGGGGTATTTATGGACATGACACTTAAGTATGAACTTTTACACTTCTGACTTTGGAAGACAACCATGAGAAGACTGTGTCAGGAGAGGATCATTCCTAGTGCAGAGAGGCTGGAGACAAGTGAAACAGATTGAGCTAACCCAGGCTAGGGTGTGAGTAAAGACAATGTCTATTACTGCATATTACTGAGTCACAGAGATTTCTGAGATTACTGCATCTTACTAAGTCACGCAGCATTTCTTTACAATAGCAATAAATTTACAATGTATATAAATGTGCTAAAACTATGTGTTATTATAATGGTTATAATGAAAACTGCTGGCTTTCCAGTGACAGTGATGATGGAGTTTTCTTTGAACATTAAATTAATGAAAAATCAATTAAATTATTGAATACTTACATTGAAAGGTGAAGTATGAATCTTGAAAGAAACATTAAAATAGCAAGAATGGGATCTGGAACTCAATGCATAATTGTTGAATGAATAAATGAATAAATGACTGGGTTATATGGATTGTGTAAAATATATGTATTTTTCCTAGAAAAATTGGAGCAAATATTCTATTATATATGCTGAGAGTAGTTTTTTTTTTTTTTTTCTTTCTTGCACTAAATCTTGGAGATGGTTCACGGTAAGTATATCTGTTTCATTTTTCTTGCAGCTGTACTATTCAATGGCAATGTATGTTTACTGAACTATTGTCACATTGATGAACATATAGGTTTTTTTTTTTTAAACAAATGTCTGTAACAACCCTATAACAAGCAACCTTGACTATGCCTTTATATAGTTCACTCTGAGAAATGAAATTAACTCATGCAACCACTGGGTTAAAGGAAAACCACCTTTCAAATTTTAAAACTACTGACCAATTGCTAACCACCCACTTTTTTTTTTCAAGGTAACATCTCTTTAACAGTAGTCAAGTGTTCTACTTTTTAGATTATCATATAGGTGAATAGAGCAGATGCTACTTCTTTAACCAATTGCCCTGGAAAATGTTAATACTATCTGTGCATTTCCTATTCCAAAGCTAAATAATCTGAAGGCCAAGGTGAAGCAAAGGAGACTGTGAATAAGATAACATGGAAATGACCAGTAAAGAGTTTGGCATGCACTCTGTAAGTTCACCCAGGCACCATAATTATAAGCAATAACTTTGTTTTTGTTTTCTTCATTATACCTTGGAAATAGCTGTCATAAAGTCATTTATTGCCAGCTGCTTTCACATTTATAACTACAACCCATGCAGTATAAAACAATCTATTACATAGCCATGAATAGTAGAAGTACTCTTCCAAACTTTATATTTCCTAAGAAGACAGCTGGATTATTTCCACCATGAATTTATTAGGATGTAAAATGTTAGAACCAGCAAAGGAAAAACTTACCTTTTGCTCAGACTTGCTTTTGTGACTGGTAGGAATGTTTTACTATAAACCATACATATATGAAAAAGAGAACAGATCTCTATAAACCCAGTGAATCCAAAAGAATGTGCATTCTGTTCCAAAATGTCTACATCTAGTAAGCTCTTTTTTACAAAGGAATAAAGGGAGCCTTAAAGTGGAGGGGGAAGCTCATATCAACAGTAAATCAGTTATTCAATGCGGAAGCTCCTACTGAAACAAAATGTCCGTAAATGATGATTTTCCAATAACCTTAATAATCGCTAATTTTGCAAATATCCCTTCTCCATCTTCCTGACAATTAAGTACATGTATGTGGCACATTTTTCAGCCTTAATCAATTCCTTGCACCAAGTAGTGGATTGTGTGGGGGATGCATGTAAGTCACACTTTCCTGTGCTGAGCCAAAGACAAATTCAGACAAGGGTCAATCACTTCAGATCCCCTGTGAAGTAAACTATACACCTGAGATTGAAATGTCCACAACTCAGTCTGCCCAGGCCTAACTATCCCTGCCAGGAGGAGCTTTCCTGACTGTTGAAGAAGAAAACGGCAAAGAAGTTTCCCTTAGCACATGGGGCTAAGGAACACAGGCCTCTGGCTGAAAGAGCACAGAGCTTTAGACGGGAGTCCCAAAGCTTGGGTGTTGGTGATTTCCTCACTGTAATGGTAAGGGATGCTTCTGATGTGCTGCTGTTCCTTATGATTTTTACCTGCTCCTTCTTGTGGTATGTCCTGCACACAGCCAATGGCATAGGACTACCCTAGCACTGCCAGAACCTACTTCCCAGAGTTTCAGAATTCACCCACCCACCAGGGGGAGTTCTTAACCAGAGACAGAAAATGGGGTGTGGAAGGTATAGACACTTACATTCCCTCACCCTGATGGGAGCAGTACTGGTGTGGCCTTCACAGTCTGTAGAACATCAGTGTGGGGCTTCACAGTCACTTAAAATTAGTCTAACAGTCTCCCTTCTATTCCAGTCTCAGCCTCTCATATCTCATCTGTTGTCTCCTCTGAATTTTCTTTATAAATCCCTTTCCCCTAAATCCTACCTCAGAATCTGCTTTTGGGGAACCAATACAGATATTTGTTATTAGACTTGATGTGGTTGACAGTAGAAATTTTAAAGTGCTAATAAAAACAGGGGTTATTTTGGGAGAGTTTCTGAGGAAACAGGAAACATAGGTAATTCTTTTCAGTCTCAGTAAGAGGGAGAAGGGGAAGCAGGTAAATTCTCATGAAGTGCCATGAAGGAATAAAGGGCATCTTCAAATCCATGAATAACTAGAGATTTGGCTTCAAGGGAAGGAAGGACTGCCAAGGAAGAGAAAGGAAACACACTGGAGTTGGCCATAAGACGAGGAAGTGGTCCTAGCTCTCTCTCTTTCCTGCCAAATATAAGGGCCTGCTCAGAATCAGAGCCATATAAAGATTTGCTAAACAAATCCCAGTAGGGATGATTATCTACTTATAATTTTGAGGCGATTCTGGCTTCCTTAATAATAAATTGTATCTTCCTATCTCTCCTAAACAGAAAGTTAGGTTTCTGACTTCCAGAGGAAACATCTAAGAAAACCCTTTAACAATAAATAACTGCAATCAATAAACACAGATGGTCTCAAAGAGTAGCAACTCAAAAGTCTTAACACATTAGCATTAAGTGTTAAGATTATGTTTGAATATAGTAACTCAACCATTTCTTAGCCAACCTGTGTCACGGGTCTTCCAGTTCTCACTTAATGACCATTTAACAAATGGAACAGGTTTTAGAGGGGATAGAATACATATTCAACATTATTTTAGGAAAGAGCATGGAAATGCACAGCATACCAGGTTATACAGAAGCTTGAGCATTCAGTTTCTTCTCTCCCTCTGTCTTAACAAAATAAATAGAGCTACCACGTAGCAATTTCTTCTAAAGTCTCTAGGATATCTTTAGTTGCCTCTTTGATTTTTCTCAATAAGCACGTAGAACTAAAAGGAGACATTATTATTACTATGCTTATGTGAGATGTATAACCTCTAGAAGTGAAAACATTTCTCACTGCACAATAGAGTGAGTGATGCTGAGGGAGAAGGAGGGAAGTGAGGAGGAAATAATCTACCTTAAAGATACTCTGTTAGTTGAGAAAGGAGTGGTTTGACATATGAATTCCATTTCAGTATCAATATATTATGAAAAATCTATAGGAATCAATTACCAGAACTAAAGAATATCAAATTTACCATCAAATCAAAGACTATTATATCAGTGGAAAAAATGAGGTTTAGGACACTTAAGAACTACTGTTCTTTTTTATCCTATGCTGTCTTTTTTTCCTTACAGTAGCTCTAGACCAGTATTTATACTTCTTCCATACAGCACAGCCTTTCTTTCCTGGGATGAGCTGAGATTCTTTCTTTTCTATGCTTACTAATCTGTCATAGGACACATAATTGGAGATTGAGCAGATAGCTAGGTTACCAACACATGTAGATTTTATGTCTACAGACATTTGACACCTCTGTTCCAGCTCTTAAAATGTCAGAACATTTTCTACACAAATTGAGGCTTTCCATTTCAGTCCCTCCATAATTTCATGGTATAAACTTGAAAACATTACATAGAGGAATATATATAGTCACTTCTTAAGCCAACTATATGATTCTGATTCCATTTCATATGTACAGGAGTCAGGTGAGACTCTCTTGACAGTTGCCTGGGGCCTAAACTACAGATTGGTCTGTAAATAATAAAGATTTTAAATGAGTTGTGATTATGCAGCTTGAGTCAATATGCAAAAATAATAAATTTTTCTTTCCTTATCCACAAAGGAAGATGTTAGTCAAGCCTAATGCACACTTTATACTTAACAAGGGAATTAATTAGGGAATAATGACTAAGAAATAGGTTTCTAAAGGATGCATGCTGTAGGAATTACTAAAATAAAGAAACACAGGAAAGGAAAGGGAAAATTGATTGTAGTAATATTTCCTAAGTTCAAGAATTGCTACCCATGGCCTGAAAATGCTGTGCCTTGTGGACCATCAATCATTATGAAGAGTTTTATCAACTGGACTGTATTATGGAAATGAGTAAAAAATAGCAATAGCAGGAGCAGCCAAACTGAAAGGGGATATCTGACAGCTCAGGTCCCAGGAGGCAAGTTATTTGTACATATTTCCCAATGATCATGGCATTAATCTGACCAGAATCATCCCCAAACCACAGAGGGAAGCAGGTAACTTCTCTTTCAGCCAAAGCTGACTCATGCACTGGGAGATGAGCAAACCACAGATGAGCAGTCCAACTTTTGCAGAATGTGACACATTCATGATTCATTAAGAACTCCTACTTTAGTGATGGACACTTTCAGCTAGCACCAGCTCTCCTAGCACTGACTTCACTGAATTTTTAATTTTAAAAATAAATGGTTTAATTTTTAACCACTGCAGAATTACATCTTGGTGTTAAGCACAAACAAAATGAAAACCATCCACAACAGGTTATGACTCTATCTCAGATAAAATGTGTAGACACAGATGATATTCCTTTCAAGAGTGTTGTGGAAGAACTTCTTTCTAATCCTTTCCTATCTTTTTATCTCTATAGTTCTTTTGGGGGCATTCTCTGTTTGTGAGACACATCTTCAAAATAGAAAATTATAGTAACTTCACTAACAAATACAATTTGATGTAATTGAAGGTTTTGTGGACACAATAAGAAGCTAACAATTAGATAAGGGCCACGAACTAAAGATTTACTTTCCATGAACTCCAAAGAAGCACTGTCTATGGCTCCTACACTCCCATAAAATGTGTCTTTTTATCAAACAATGTTGTATCATGGACTCTCTGCTCAAATCTAACTATTGAAGCTTTAAGTGACAATTTTTGGCCACAGTTCACACCATTTTACTGATTTAAGAGTTCTGCTAGACAGATGTCTAGAAGATACATGGTCCCTGTTTTAACTACTCCATGACAGGATCCCTTCTCCATCATCTCTGACAGGGTCCATGTAGGCTCACATTGATCTTCTCCTGGAGTAAGGAGACTATTGATCAGAAAGTACATAGACTAGTACTTCACAAATGTTAATATTCACCCACTCGCCTGTTTATCTTGCTAAAGTGCACAGCCTGATTCAGTAGACCTAGAGAAGATGAAGATAATACTTTTCTAATACTTTCTCTGGTGATACCAATATTGCCATCTGTATGTATTTATACTTTATATTAGCAAATGACTAGACAACAACATCCCTTCAAGTTCTACTTTTCAAGATCACACTGAATGAATTCCAGCCTGGGGAAGGTAGTTAGGAAATTACTATTCCCACTTAACATATGAATACCGGAATTGAAAGAACTTTCAAGGTAACAGAGTTTCTAGTAATCCAGGAAAAGATCAGGTGATGAAGCCCATGCTAGTCCTCCTAAATGCTCTTTTTCTCTCACAAAACTGCCCTGTTTAACCATTCAACTCCTCTTACCTGCTAAGTACACTTGTACTCTGCTCATATGAAATGTCAGCCTCAGAGTCTCAATAGTCCCTGCTGGGAATATTTTGCTGTCTATATGTTCTTGTTATTTATATATCTTAGATACACAGTCGATGTGTTCCAGAAAGTTGGACTAGCACAGTTGTCAAACATAAATGTTTAGAAAAATCACCTTCAAACCCTGCTAAAATGCAGATTCTGATTCAGTAGGTCTGAGTTGAATTTAAGTTCCGCATTTTTTGCAAGCTCCTAGATGTTATCAATGCTGCTGATCTTTGGACTGCACTCTGATTACCAAGAAGAGTTTCAACCATTGTTCAATGAATGTTCAATCTTCTCATCCCTCTGCTCATGCTGACCCTTATATCAGTAAAATTAGATTTAGTGTTAGCAACAACTTCACTCAAGTAGCATTTAAAATGAAGGGAAATTATAGTCCTTTATAATTTAAAGAAATCCAGTGTATGAATACCTTCAGGTAAGACTAGATCCAGCTTCTCAATTATTTGTCCAACTACTATGAATGTGACAGTTAAACTTAGGCTAACTGGTTGGTATACACTACATTTGTATACATAGGTAGTAGTTGTGAACGTGCTACTCAATGAGGAAGTCAAGTAAATTTTTGTTAAGACAAAAGCTGTTGTAGGGTAAATGAGTTTTTCAAAGTTTCTGCCCTTCCACCATTAGCCTCTATGAACAGCACTTACGGTGCTGCACCCTTTCCATGACTGTAAATGCCTGGCCCAGAAGACATGTGCCTGTATAAGTGAGCACAGCTGGACCCAGAAGGAAGGAATAAAAAGGCTGAGGGGGTGGAGGGACAAAGAGTGTGGCAGAGTATGGGGGAAGAGAACATCTGTGGAAAAGAGCGAGAATTTGCAAAACGTAAAGGTTATTTTTTGTTAGTAAAAGTTCTACAGAGATAATTTTAAGGGCGTTTGATATTCTTTATCTGCTACAACCATGATGAACCTACTCAGAATGAGATCATTATACGACAGCTACAAATGGATTTTTTTCCTGAGAGGAATGTTCTGTGGAATGATTCTGAAAACAACTTCTGCTCCAAAGACTAAAATTCTGTGATCTGAGAGATCTCCATGGTTTTGATCATAATTAGAGGCCCTGTATTATTTAAGTCTAAGAAAAAATGATGAACATAAGAATTCTTGTGTTCTGCCTTTAGATTGAAAGGTAGTTAATCAGTTAATTTATATACATTTTAAACTCTATTAAAGAAATTCTAAATTCTTAATCCAATATTTAATAATGGTCCTCAATCACATAGAAATTTTCACCCTGGTACTGTTTTTCCTCCTTTTCTACTACCTTTACTTTTATTGCTTCCTTATTTTGGGAGGGCGGGGAGTTGAGGAGAGAGATTGCTCATCTGTCACCTCATAGGACTGGAGCTTCCAATCAATCAATAACTTCAGAGATGTTAAGAGAAGAGAAAACAAGAATTTCTATGTTTCTGTCATTTGATCAATACAGTTTTTCCATTCAAAATTTTGAAGTGTTGGAAACTCAAAGCTTGTATTCATTCACCTTTTTTTTTGAGACTAGGTCTTGCTATTTTTGCTTGTGAAGCCGCAGGCTCATGTTCCCCAGGGTACCACAGACTCAAGCAATCCCCAGCCTCAGCTTCCCAGGTAGCTGGGATTACAGGCATGCGCCACCACGCCCAGCTATTTTTTTGGAACTAGGGCTTGCTATGTGCCCTGGAGGGACTTGAACCATGATCCCTGGCCACACCTTCCTAGGCTGCCACTTACAGGCATGCGCCACCATGTCCAGCTTTTCATTCACCTTTGATGTGGAGCAAAAGTTGCCAAAAAAAGTTTCCTATTTTTATAATAAATGTCATAAATGTCATGGCATTTCTTATTCTGCAGTGAATGCACAAGCTTCAACATTATGTTCATGTGGTGGCGGCTCTACTATCATATCCAGGAATTGAAAGAAAGAAGAAAAATGCAAATATTTTCATTAAATGAAATCAAGGAAAGTTACTTATTTATCATGATGAATCTTCATTCTACTTTCTCATCTTAAATGATAAAACACATTATTTTCTAGTTACTTATGGTAAGGGATATTTTTGGAAAATTATTAGCAATGCAGATTTGAACATCTTTGGGTACATTTTATTAGGGAGATTTTTAAGTATGCACTGACTTGCCTCGAGTATTTTATGAGCTTTTATAAATGGGTCATTTGTCCAGATAAGAAATTTAGTTGTAGAATGAACATAGAGTTATATTTGGATTTTAATTACATAGGCCAGAGACACTGGCTAAGTCATTAGACATAATAATTCCTGAGCTTCCCAGAAGAGTGATCTGATGAGGGGGCATCTAACTGGGGTTATTTTCAGGCTTTAAGAGACCTACAATTTTGCCCTGAGTTTCTTAATAATTTAAATGGTACAGTTCTGTGCTAAGATCCAGAGGGCTATCTATTTCCAAGTGGAAAACAGCCTAGGTCTACAGAGGTCCTGGTACATGAGAGAATTGATTATCTGAATAAATAAATTGGAAATCATTTAGATGAAGGTTTTCTTTAACCTGCACTATGTGCTTGGAGGTTGTTTTTTGTTTGTTTGTTTTGTTTTTACTACATTATGACTGATCAGAAAAAAGTATCTAAAAATTGTTAAATATCTCTGTTAAATGGGATGGATTTTCTTTCCTTCTAGATCCCCCTCATTTCAGCTTTTTAAAAATAGTACATGTGCAAAATTGAATTCCCACTGAACTTTTTAATTTCTATTTCACAGGTCATCAGTTATCTCATTGACACAAATAAAATTAGAGAGTGTTTTAAAGCTCCAACTGGTAGCAAACCATCTTTTTTTCAACAGTAGCTGCACCTTTGAGGAAGTAATGAGAAACTAATTACCACTGATTTAGCAACTGAATGTTTTAGTCATTCTTTGTCAACCTCTAGACAGTGACCATAAGGAACAATAGAGGAGACAAGGGATAGAGTACTGGGGGGACTGTGAACCTCCACCCAGTCACAGATGCATCAGAAGACAAAGGAATACCCTCAACCACAGCCTATGCAAGGCGTAGGGCAAATGTATTAGGATATTTGTGCTTTTTCCATTAGTCTCCTCTCACCAGCATTTGTAGTACTATGTCTTCCTCATGATTATATGCCTAGACACAATGCGTGTGAACATGTGGAAGTATGTGCATCTGGGCATCGGAGGAAATGATAAAAGGGTGGCTTCATCCCAGAGTGAGACAGAGCACACAGAGAGGAGATCATGGGATTAGAAGCACAAGAGAACATAAGAGAGAGAGAGAGAGAAAGAGAGCGAGAACCCAGAGAGCGAGAACCCAGAAAGAGAGCAATTAAAATTCATAGAGGGATATAGAGCTGGCCTTAACCTCTCTCACCTGCCCTGCTATTGGTCCTGGCCCTGCCCTACCCTGCCTTGTGTGTCTCCTTAACTGCTAGAACCAATAAAGAATCTGCACAGATCGGTGAGTCTAAAGCTTACAGTACAATTGGCATCATGAACAAGGTTATGGTTTGATACAATACCCAGTATTTAGTCCTCAGGATGTAGTTGCCCACAGAGTGAAATTCTACTTCAGAGAGTAGTAGAGGGACTTTATGGGATGGAAAATGAATATGCCTTTTAAAAAAACATTGGCAGGTCCCTGTAGGTCATATTTTTCTTAAAGTCTGTATGGAGTCTAAAAATTCAATTACATTCAAAGCATAAAATCCTCACAATTTTTAGTTGTAGTGTGAAACACTAGTTTAAAAATTTGGGGACATTTCTAATACAAACCTTATAAGCTAAATGTCACATAAAATTGGAAGACATCATGTTATTCAATAAGATTTAGCCATACCCATGCAGTCATAGTTTTAACCTATATTTTCATGGACCAATGGGAAAATTTAATAAAACATCCACAGCAGGAGTCAGCCTTTCAAAATTTATCAGAACAAGACAATGAGATGAGAGAATGTAGAATAGATTTTTTTTATTAGCAGAAACAATTAGTTTTGGCAAATTCTTAAAGTAAGCCATTTAGCAAAGTAAAAGCAGCAATATTATATGTGAAAAATATTAAGATTCTGTTTACCAAAATTTCATACCAACTCCAAAGAAATGCAACACTTTGCCAAGAAGTTAAATCATGATATTTACAGAGTTTCTGTCTTAGAATATTGTAGGTTGTTACATAGGTTTTAAAAATCTATGTATTTTTTTGTATACTTCCTAGAGGTAATGAATTAATATGAAGAAATTTAATAGGTATTCACTCTCCAGAGATGGTTACATCACCACATCAGTTGTCATTATTAATTAGTAGAGGGTTAGTTAAGTAAATCAAGCATTAGAAACAATTGTTATTGGTGAGATGAGAGGTATTCAAGATACATTGTTGGCTAGAGGTTGTACAGGCAGCATTCCTCTGTGCTACTGATTGATGTATGAGAACCTAGAGATTCTAGCACGCTCAGCCACCTAAGACTTTGGTAAGCCAAGGTCCACCATACTATCTGATTCCACAATCCCCACACTGAAGGGACGAAACTTGGGCCTAATCGGCTAACAGAACTGGCTACTCAAGAAGAGTATTTCCTGGAAGGTGTTTGTTGAGGACCATGAATGTGAAGGGTTGTCACTAATTTTACAGGATAAGACTGGACTATTATTGTGACTCCTCACTAAAGGATATGTGTATGTGTGACAAAATTCTGCTTGTAAACTACTTAGACTGTAACATAGAGTATGCTGTGACAGTAAGAAAACTTCCATCTCTTTCTGGTTTTTCACCCTACCAGAACTAGTAGTCATATTCAGTAAATGGACTTGGTGATTGATAAAGCTGAAAGTTGTGGACATAAACAGAGTAGGTTAAGAAGGATGCTAGAAGAGAGTAACACTGGAGCAGACCTGAGACAGCAGTTGTTCCTCTAATATACCCAAACAAAGTAACTCCTTAAAGCAGAGGAGACAAGATAGGATTTTCATCTAATCACAAAATACAACACTCACTTAAAAATAAATGCTACTATATGGTGTGATACTTGTCTTCATCAAGATCCATTTGATGGCAGTATTAGAATGCTAGAGGCATACAATAATTCTACTTGGGGGCCAGAAGGGCAAGGGAGTCTCTGGCTTTCTTAAAACTTTTACTGCTATTGTATTCATTCCTGTAAGCAGGTAGGAATTTTCTCATTAATATTATTATCCCAATTATAGTTATTTTTACAGTTATACTTATCTATTCAGTCTTTCAGAGAAATCAAAAGGAAGAATATTTTTTAAAGAATAAGAGGAAGAGAGGAACGAACCCAGATAAAAACTGCAAATAAGTGGTCACCACAAATAAGTGGGTAAGCTATTAACACTTTAATATCCCAAGTACTCAGGTGGCACCTGGGTTTGTTTCCTTAGATCAAACAATTTTGGTTGTAACTCCAGTCTGGTGTGTAGCAGATGCTGTCAGTAATCCATCCACTGTTCATTGAAATTCATTGCTCACCTGCACATCAGTGTCTTTTTGTTACAATCCTGCTGGTCTCTGTTCATGGATGGGTGATAAAAGGTGATGGGGATCAAGTGGGGTAACCTTGAGTCATGTTCTCTGCAGTTTATAAGAGGATTTCAGTGGGACATACACTGATACATACATCAGTGCCCTGTTCAATAATGCCCCTTCACTGGCTTCCTTATGTTTCTATTGTTACTTACTCATTTCCCTCTAGTGGGTCCTAGCATCACCTCCAAAAACAACAACATCTATTTAGTTTCCACGTCTACTTGGAAGGAAACTCAGCTTTGAAAATGTGTTCTTTTTTACAATTTTTTTGAATACCATTTTTGTATCCCAAGGACTTGAACAAATAGTTCCCTCTCTTTACGACTAATTCTGCATTCCAGTGCCATGTTCTGTTTCTCTTGCTTGGAAGAATTATAAACTGCAGCACTGTAACTCCTGGAAATGCATATAATCACTGTTCGGGAGGAAAAATGAATTGCAAAATAAAAACTTCCTTGCAACTTGATATACAGAAAAGAAAGGGAAAGAAGTATAGAAGTGAAATCTTAGGAAACCTTGATGCTCAATCATGGTAATTTGAATCATAAAAATGACGAGGGATAGCATTAGGATGTGTATCATGCATCATTTGGTCCCTAGTAGAGCTTATTTTAGTGCACAAAGCCTTGCAAATTGTCCATTTGTACACAGTGATCTATAGCCAACCAGGACTGACTTTTGTGGGGGCTTTAAAGTAATAATAAGAACAATGATAATAAAAAAATGATTTTGTTGACACTTTAATTATTGCATTTTAAGGAGGGAGGTAGAGAAAAATGTTTCAATGGATTAATACCGAGTCACCTAACAAGAAAATGAGATAAAAAGTGAGAAATAATGCTTGGCTGGTGAAATGATTGGTGTTCAAGATATGTAGTTGGAATGAAGCTAAGAAGTAAAAATATCCTAACTGGTGATTGGTGGCAACTACTTACTGTTAGCCCAACAAGATTTCCTTCAAGCTGAATAGATACAATGACAACATTTTCACAGACCCACTTGTTTCAATTTTTAAGAGATTCTCTCCAGATTTCACTTGCCAGACATACTCAAAGATAAATAGAAACATGAGTCTCAGACAAATATTTAAAGTCTCAGCAGTAGCAAGGTCTCTCCTCTTTGTAATGTTTTGTGTATTTTTGGAAGCATACTTGCTGCTGTTGGAAGATGCCATCTCTTGAGAGAAAGGGTCAAAGGTCATCTTTAATATGGTTTTGTGCCACTGATCTGAGTGTCTGAACAGGAGAGAGAGCTTTCATTTAGAGAGGCCTTTTCTCTGATTCACTTCTGTTATCTTCATGTAACTTGCCCCTTAATAGTTGAAGGTCAGAAGTAAGACAAGATGTGGCTTACATGAAACAATGAATAAAAAAAAAAAGGAGAGAGACTTGAAAAAAGCAAAGAACTGTGACAGAAGCATATATTTTTATTTAATGATGTCTATAGACCTCCATAAGCTCAAGAATACTAACAAGACTGTGCTATAATCAGATAAATGCTGTCAAATGCTCTAAGGATTTCTACTCTGCACAGTCAGAATCTGTCATCTACCATAGCAGCAGGTTAAGCTGAAGTTCTAAGGCACTCTGCAGAGGAGGGTGTTTATGTTTGACTCATACCTTCTCCAAGAGGATATTCTGCTTATGGCATTACAGAGTTGATTCTTTTTTGTTTGTTTGTTTTACTCCTTTAAAGAAGTTTCTGTTTTCAAAATCATGGGGTCCTTGAAATTTTACATAATCCCTGCACATCTCTTGCCTTGTACTGTTTAAAAAATTATTACAGAATCCATGGCATGCCTCTATGAGCTGTAGGGGTTTCATGTGTAAAACAAAGAGTTCAGACAAGTCATTAGTACCCTGCTTCCCAGTCTCATGTTTTATGATTCCAATAACCATGTGACCTGCACTGAGTACTTACCACTTTGTATGCTGTAGTCCAAAAGTAGTACAGTTGACCCTAGAACAACATATGGGTCCATTTACACAGGAGTTTCTCACTATGGGTTCTCTATTCATAGTTCAATCAACTATGGATGTCAGTTGATTGAATCCCAACACTGAACCTATATCTATGATGGGATGACTACATATCATGACAACATTTGGCATTTCTAATCTAAGAAGTGTTCTTGGATCAACTATATATGGATTACTACGTCTCACTATAAGCCAACAAAATGCTATATCATTACTTCACCTTTAGGTGAGAAAGCTGAGGCACAGAGAGTTGCAGTGACATAGGTAAGTTCACACACATAGTGAATATCAAAGCAAGGGCTTCACAAGTCACTCTGTGTCTGGGAACAATCTCTAAGCCACCATGCTAACTTCCTTCTCTGGCTGTCTTTGATCACCTTAATGCTGTTTTAGGAGTAAAAGACCCAGAGTTCCACTGAGTTTCAAGCCAGGTTTCTCAAAAAACAGAATCCAAAATCACTGAAAGATGAGGGAGACCAAGGAAAGACAAAAGTCCCTACAATTTATGTTAATGAATATTACTTTTTGGATAATTGACACTCAATCCTGTTGGGGGCGCTCTGAGAAGCCTTAGAAGGCAGCCTGGAGTTTCCCATTGTTGGAGGGTGATTTAGAGAAGGTATTTACCAACCAGTTCCCATCCTAATTAACTAATAACTCTGCAGTTTTGGCCTGCCTGTACTTGAGCCAAACACACCCACTCAGCCAGAGAATACCTTTAGCCTTGAGATGTGGGAAATCTTCAGCAAATATAGGAACTGGGCAATAACATACTAGGTAGGATGAGTGGCAAGGGTAAGGTCCTGACAGCATCTGCTACCCATGACTGGGAAGTGCAGGAGCTGGGACTCAACACCTAGACCATCTGGCTCCAGTCCTTGGCCTCTGAACAGGCACATCACCTATGTTGACAACTGTGTAGGCGCAGCAGTTACTAAGGGGAAGACCAGCCTTGCTCAATCTCCCTCCAAGATCTCTCTCCAAGCCCAGTTTGCCAACCAGGCTTCTGACTTGTGCAAAGGAAGGATTCTGAACCATTCTCTTGCTTGGATTAATTCCAGATTCGACCCACCTCATGATTTATAGGAGGCCCAGGATACTTAATGAGCTTGATCTGTGCCTTGAGCTAACTACAGCTCCCTGTTCTCAGCTGCTATTGATTAAAAATAAATACTAGCTTTGTTTATTCTGGACAATTTGTTTGTTTTTTCCACATATGTTCCATTAGCTATTAGACTCATTTTTCAGTTCAATTGCCAAGACTTTGTGTAAGTGCAAAATGATACACGCTTGCCATTTATGTTCAAGTTGAAGGCATTTAAAAATAGCTTAAGCAAAACTTTTCATCTTTTAATTATGACTAAAACTCAGTTTGATCCTATTACCTATTACTCTAACAAGATAACATTTCACCAGAGAAAGGCATTCCCCTGAACTCTAATAAAGGAGAATAAATATATTATTATAATATGATTAACCCATATTAAAGATTCCCTTATTAAAAAAGGTCAATCAGGCTCATTTGATAGCATGCTTAGCTTTGAGCTAGGAGGTCAAGGGTTGTTACTATTTGACATTTATAGACCTAGCAGTAGAATATGATGAAGCACTTGAGTGAGCAAAATGGACATGACCTAACAGCCTAATAAAAGAATGCCGGACACTTGCACTGAGCATTGCAATCATTTTGTCATTGCATTCTCATATCATATTACAAATGATTCGAATATAAATGACAACTGTAGCATTCAGCTACCTCACTGGGTTCCTGTGAGGATAAGATGACCAAATGGTAACAACTTAGGAAAGGAAAAATGCAGCAGTGATTACACCTCTCAAGGTCAGAGGGGAAAAATCTCTCCTGTCAGAATCTTATATTTTAGTGGGGAGTCAGTCAGCAGACCACTAAGTCTATTCTTCTGGTAAACACATACGCAGAAACTTTACTGTGTGCCACATAGTAAGGTGTTTACATATTTTTGGTAAGAAAATCAGACAGGATCCCTACATTCAATGAATTAAAAATCTGACAGAAGACAACTAAGTGAGGGAATCACACCAAAGTGAGAATGAACCTATACATCAAGATGGCAGCAGAGTGAAGATGTTAGGCTCACTTTCTGATATACTCAACTAGACTGCAGCAAAACAGTACCCAAAACCTTTGAAAAATAAACGATCACGGTACACACCAGAACGGTCTGGTTGAAAGAGGAAGAAAAACTTTTCAGTGAACTGTGTTTATTAGTAAAAGTCTTATACTTCCTTCATTAAATTTATTCAAACTTTATTTCTAATGCTTTTAAATTGGTGTGATTTTTGTGATCTTACTTTAAGATTGTTCATTGATAGTTTGTAGAAATACAACTAATTTCTGTACATTGAGTGTATATACAGCAATTTTTACAAACTTTATTAGAACTAATAGTTGATGTGATGTTTGCATTTTTTTTTTTTTTGCAGGGTCCTTATGGTTTTCTATAAGCAAAATATATAAAGAAAATCGTTATCTATTTCCTTTACAATCAGAACCCCTCTTCTTTCTCCTCCTCCCCTTTTCTCCTTCTCTTTTCATTTCACTCCCTCCCTCCCTCCTTCCATCCTTTTCTTTCACCGAGCACAACTTTTAGTGGTAAATATGGACATCTTTTGGTTTATCCTTGATCTTAAGGGCAAAGTTTTCAGTTGTACAACATTAAGTATACTGTTAGCTGTGTGTTTTTACATTTTTACATATGGCCTTTCATTTAGTCTCATTTTGAAAAGAATAAACATGCCTTATTTAGCTTTTAAAGAAGAAAATGTGCTTGTTCCTACATGTTCCCACCAATGACTCCTCTTTGCCTCGTCAGTGTTCTGGGTAGGTGGTACTTCTTTCAGGTCAGTGCTTTCAAACAAGATTCACAGAAGTGTGGGGAAAAAAAATCACCTTCATCTTGACAGCTGCTTTAACGGGCAGATTCTTGTGTCTATCCTTAGAGTATTTAGATATAATTTATGGGTATGGACCCCAGAGATGTGAATTTTAATAAACTCCCAAGTAATTCCTTATGAAAGGAAAAGGAAATGAAAGAGGAGGAGATAAAAAGAAAGATATTTGGCTTTCAAATAAACTTGGAATATATTGCCAAAGTGTGTTTCAAAGATTGAGAATAGAGTAAAAGAAGCCACTTAAGCTAACTGAATTCCAAATTTATTGTATTGAGAAACTTTTTTGGGGGAAAACACTAACTGATAAGGTAGAACGTAGAATGGAAAAATGCTGGATGATCACTTTTCATCAGTACAATGATTGGAGAAAAACCTTTTTTCCAAATTCTAAACACATCCAAACTTCAGCATATCCAGAAATCAATGAAAAATGTTCAATAGTAGAAAAAAAGAACAACATCCTAAGTACAGTTGCTAGTCTTTTGGGCAGGACCATGGACACCCAGGTACTTTGTACATATGAGTAATTTTGAATGAACATTGGCTCTGCCCATTGCTATATGGAATGAGAAAAGTAATGCAAGAATTTCTGTGGAGCAATAGCGGTAACAAACATTGTTTAAAAGACCTTGCAAGGAATAAGAGCACAAAACCCCATACTAATCTCCATGGAATTCCTTGTTAACAACTGCATGGGTAGAATGATATCATAATCCATTCTAATCAGAAGCAGCAAAACTTCGAATTTAGAACCATTCCTCTAGGACAATCACAGCTGTCCTATATCTCATCTGTACATCTGTATGGAGTCCAAACATGTTTTCCAGTTTTTGTAGTTCTTAATGTCATTGGTAAGAGTCTTTATATGTCTAAGAATCTTTCAGATGTTATCTGTGATTCCTTGGTTGGTTCCCTGAGGGGTACCTGGGTTCCATGGTACCCAGGTATAAAGAGTGCTGTGGGTAAAGAAAAAGTCTAGGTTAAAAAAAAAAAATTAGAAATCCTTTTCTTAGGCCAGGCACAGTGGCTCGTGCCTGTAAGCTTCAGCCTAAAAGTGGCCAGGGCTAGGGATCACGGTTCGAGTCCCGCCTGGGGCCCGTAGTGAGACCTAGTTCCAAAAAAAAAGCTGAATGTGGTGGTGCATGCCTGTAATCCCAGCTACCTAGGAAGCTGAGACTGGGGATTACTTGAGTCTGTGGTACCCCGGGCAACGAGAGCCTGAGGTTCTATGGGCAAAAATAGTGAGACCTAGTCTCAAAAAAAAAAGAAATTCTTTTCTTGCCTTTAGGTTCAGTGAGGAGGTCTGGGTTTGCTTGTTGTTTAATTACATAATGTATCACTGCTTTCAAGGATAAGGCTTTGTATCAAGATTTCTAGCATGCTTCTCCATGATTTGTATGACCTGAAGAATGACTGATTCAGAACCAGCACTCCACTATTAGAAATAGGAGTAGGTCTGCCCTTGGGCCCTTTCTGAGCATGTTCTGGGCTCCAATAAAGGGTTACATTTCAACTTAAGGTCCTCCTTCATGACCTCTTCCTTCAGGTCTCCAGACATTTGCCCTACACCTAGTATAAGTTTTAGAAACAAAATCTTCCCCAGAGCAGATTACAGCAACCACTCAGCTAACATCTACCGACTTTTGGCAACAAGAGATAGGCGTTTCCCTATGAACAACCTGGAGTCAATCTTTGGGTAGAATCAAAGCAATTATTCCTTTCTCTTGAGAAAGTTGCAGAATGAGAACCCAGGGGATTTAATAATTTAGGGTCTTTATTAAAAAACTCTTTAGATCCTGCTGAGTTCCCTTAGTCATTTTCAGAGAGAAGGGACAAAAAGCAAAAACGAATTGCTTTCTGCAAAATATATGTAAAACCCATCCATGGCCTTTCTTAACCAGGTTAAAAAAAAAAAAAAACAACCAACCAACAAACAAAAAAATACACATATATAAGCGCTGGGGAAACAGCAGCACTTTGAAGGGGGCACATGGTACCCAAACCCCTCATGCAGGCTGGACTCTACCAGAATTCTGTCTTTTGTTGCACAGACTAAGACAATAAACAGAGCTATCCAGGGCTTTCTGCTGCTATTCTCTCTCTATGCAGTAATATTTGCAAAGCATTTCAGAACCTTCCCTTCCCTTTCCATTCAAGCCTTCTACTCTATCCTTATTCAAGTCTCAAGAACCATACTGGCCTAATCCATTATCCTGGAGTCCATCATATCATATTTCAAGATCTCCATGTGTTTTCCCTGATGCCTTTCAACTTCACCCCAGTGATGAAGATAACAGAACTTTATTGAGTGCTGCCCAAGCACTAAAAGCACTGTGCTATGGTGCTGACAGCCAAATGCAAGGTAAGAGAAAGAGACCCCAGGAGAGATGGCTTAGCTGGAGGCTAAGGGTCTATTTGGAAGTAATGAACCAAAGGACAATTTATTAACAAAAGAAAGCGGGGGGTGAGGGTGGGTGAATTTTAAAGAAAGGCAAATGGAAGGCAATTAAATTGGTTTAACATATTAACATATTAGTCTTTGAGGGGTAATTGGGGGCAGGGAGATTGCTCACAGGTGGTCACTCTCTCTGTTTAGAGGGATTTCCATAGGTAAACATTTTAGAGGAACAGCAGTGCCATCACATCTTTAGAGGATCAATGCTAAAGTTTTGTCTCCAGTTTGCCTTGCTGGAGGCAATTATGGTGAGAGGGAGTTTTCTCCATCTCACAGCAAGATCCATCTGGCCTGTGAACAGCTTATGGAACTATGGTTTCTAAACCATTTCATGCAATTCTCACGAGTGTCTACTATCACAATGTGTGACCTTGAGTAAGTCAGTTCAAATTTCTGAGGATCTTTTCTTTTCTCAGCAAAATAAACAGATTTGAATTTCATATGACAATCCACATACCAATATGAACATATCCTTTTTAAAGAGCTCACTAAATGCAGACCAAGGCATTTCATTTTTTCACAGATCATGAAATGATGTTCAGAAACAGCAAATCACTTTTTCAAGTTGTACAGATGTAGGATGGTCCAGTTGGGATTCAGATGTCAAACATCAACATCTTTACCTTTAACTATGACATGCTAACTCTGAACACTCTTGCAAAATTTATCTTACATTCTTCATCTGTCAGATTTCCAATAGCTCATAATAATTTGGCTCTAGAACTCATAACATGTATTATCATTTGTGCTAGTGTTTTCTTGGATTATATTTCATATAGTAACCAAAAACAATCATCCTGATACTCATGATTTGTAAGCTCAGTTGCATAGCAAATTGGTACTATGATGAGATCTGGATTCTTGAACATCCTTGTCTACAGTCTACAGTCTGCTGCTGTGCGAGAAAGATGGACATAGAGCGGACATGATTAAGAGCAAGATTACACTTGTGGAGAGAGCTATGGACAAGTCTTGGATGCTCACAAAAGTGACAGTGGATCAGGTGCATTGACAAGACAGCTAAAATATGAACATAGCAGAGTTGTCCACTCAAAGACGGGAGGGGAGACCATTCTAGGGAAATGTGTAGTAAATGCAAAAAATTTTTTCTATCAGGAGGCAGAATGGAGCAATCAAGGGATCAAAAGTTGTTGAGCATATCTAGCATGCATGGACACTTTAAATTACAGAGGTTAGCAGAATAAACAATGACGAATCTAAAAGGCCTTATGCAGAAGTCTAAGTTTATTTAAGTAGCCTGGAAAAGCATTAAAGTTTTGAGCAAAGAGACTATGCAATCAAGTTTGTACATGAAAGAAAATATCCCTTATCTGCAATAGAAAAACTGGATTACATGGGGGAAATATACATACAGGGGAAACATCAGAGGGCCAGAGCTACAGGCAGATAAGATATGGTACCTGTACACCAAGGATAATGGAGAAGTGTGCGTGATGGGGGTGGAATGTACACCTGAATGCCAGAGGTGTCACCTCTACGGTGACAGTTGAGCAGACAGAGGAAGAGACATGTGGAGTCCACATATCTACCTATGTGCCAGCATCTATATTTTTCACCTTTGAGATGGTTAGTTATATTGATATTTATAGTATATTGACTGGGTCATGATTCCAAATAGGTAGTTAAGCACTACTGTACATGATCCTGAAAAGAGAGTTTTTGGAAGACATTAGCAGTTAAGTCAATAGATTGGATGTAAAAAATATCACTTCATAGGTGGGACTCATACAATCAGTTGAAAGCTATAAAAGAAAATATGACTGAAGAAGAGTGAATTAAGCAGGGCACGGTGGCTTGGGCCTGTAAGCTTCAGCCTATGAAGCGGCTGGGGCTAGGGATCGCAGTTCGAGTTCCTCCTGGGGCCCGTAGCGAGACCTAGTTCCAAAAAATAGCTGGGCGTGGTAGCACGCGCCTGGGATCATAGCTACCTGGGAAGCTGAGGCTGGGGATTGTTTGAGTCTGTGGTACCCCAAGCAAAGAGAGCCAGCAGTTCCACAGGCAAAAAAAATAGCAAGACCTAGTCTCAAAAAAAAAAAAAAAAAAAAGAAGAGTGAAAGTAAAGCTGCAACATCAGCTCCTCTTCTGATTCTCCAACCTTCTGGGCAAACATTGTGGATTTTTAACTCAACAGTCTCCAACAATTGCAGGAACTTTCTAAATCTCTCCTCAATAGTTCTTACACTCTCTCTCCATATATTATATAAAGTTATATATTGTAAAGTTATATATTATAAATTCATACTGCTTCTGAATTTCTGGATGGCCCTGAATAATTATTCAAGTTATCATAGAAAGACAAGCAAAGTAGTCCCACACAAATTCAATCTTTTCATCAAATCCCACTCACTCTTACCTACTCAAAGACCTACAATAATTTCTCCCTTCTGTCTCTTATGTTATCATATTTTATATGTTTTGATTGAATCACTGCTGTATTATTTGTATCTGATATCAGATTAGGAGAAGAAAATGTATAGACAAGGTTGCAGAAAATGTATAGACAAGGTTGCACAACTAAGTTTCAGGAAGTTATCAAATCTACTAGCATTATGTATGAAAGATTCAAGAGTCTATTTGAATAGACTTTTATTGACCATTGATGGGACAATCAAATATTGATGAAGAAAATAAGTGCAATGGTTCAAACTCAAATGAGTTAAATCCATGTGTATTTTTAAAATAATATCTAAAAGTAAAATTATCAGTCACCTTTGGAGACTACGTAGGAGCCAACCCATGACTTTGAAAACTTGTAAACAAATACAGAGTATGCAATATTCTTTGCCTTTCCTATTGGATTTGTAACTCTAGGTAGACTAATAGTTGATGAAAAGACATTATTCTTTATCAATAATTAATTAATTAATACAATTAATAGATGCAAAAGAAATGACAGCTTTAGAGTTGCACTTTGTTTCAATTAAAATAATCATATACATATATGTATATATGGATCACACATATTTACATATGTACACAAACATGTATGTATATATGTGTGCATGACAAGCAGGTGCACATTTGGATTTCAGATGCAATTTAGTTTTAACAATAAGCTACAAGCAATATAGGGGCAAGGAAACTATTAGAATCTAATACAGTCATTAGCAAAATCCCAACTATAAGATTTTCTATAGAATCAGTAATTGCAAGAAGGGAGGAAGCAAGGAAGATATGTAGTAAGGAAGTGGAAAAAAAGATAGAAAGTGATATTAGAGAGAAAACAGATTAAAACAAATTTAGGACAGAAAAGAAATTACTCATATGGGTAGTGGTTACAGATTTAAAAAGGGGATGAGGAAATCAGTGACACTGTATATGCTCTATATTTTGATCTAGACAATAGTTACATAAAATTTCATTGAACATTAAACCCTAACCTAAGTTGGAGTACTTTTGTCTCAATGTATTATATAACTCAATAAAAACATAAGAAAGACAAACCAAAATAGATACAAACTATATGCAACATTTTGGGTCCTTATTAAACAAACAATTAGGGACAAGTGAACTATGACTTAATACTTGCTTGTATTTATGTATTATAGATGTGTTTATGAGTAGTTTCTTTCAGAGGTACATTATGAACTAGTTTTAGATGGTATGATATAACTTCCTGGGGTGGGAGGATATTCCTGGAATTTTACACATATAAGGTCTGAATAGAGAGGAAGACTGAATTTTAGGCCAAAATCTTCACTCAGTGGAGCTGAGTGTTTTGTAGATAGTAGAAGTGTTATGTTTAATGGCATAAACATTAAAGGGACATAATTTGAACAAGCCAATTCAGTACACACTTTCTGAAATATCTAAGCAAAATAAACTTACCTCTTTCCAGAAACTGGAACAAGTAGAACATAGATAGAACCTGCAAGTCCAATCCTGCAAATAATTGTCACACATACTGCTTCCCAGTACAGTTTCTTAAACATCAAATATCTGTTTACAATTACAATTTGCTAATTACAATTTGCTTTAAAATTGTAATCTTATCCACATAGTAGCATTCAAAATATACTTGCCAGTTAGATAATCTTTAAATATAACAGGATATAGATAAGATATTGAGGATCATATAAAGCAAATAAATTTTGTATAAAATCAAAGTCTTATAAATATCTTTCAAGAAATTTCTACCTACACACACACACACACACAAATAGAATCATTGCCAGAGTAAATCTACTAGGTATATTGATATAGTATATCTATTATACTTTCAAGCACTATAAAATGTATTTTAATACACTGTAATATTGTATGTTATTGAGTGTTGTTTTTCTTTTTAAGTGTCCACATATTTATATCTTCCAAATAGGTATCAAAAATGAGACAAATACACTTAAGTCAGTAGATATTAAATAATTTATCTCTATTCCTTCTCTTACTCTATTGTGTCATATATATCTGTATGGAGAATTACAGTAAATGTGAGTATAGAAAAACTAATTTGTTTTTTTCCTGTAACAGGTAGACTGTTCTTGTTCTTGCCTGCCTTAAGGTGGGTCTGCCATCTTAATGGTCTTGAACTCCAGTCCCAGGGACTGAATTTCAGAGAAGAAAAAAAGGAAGAGTTAAGGAAGCAAAACAATCTCACACATTAAGAAACAAAAATATTGTAGAAACCACAAGAAATTTCCACGTTTAGTGCATTGTCCAGAACCATGAGATATTGAATACAAATGAGTCTGGGAAGCAAGCTTTGTTATTATTCTTTTTTTAACAATAGGGAATACTTTCATCCAAAATATTGTTGTGTTTATTATTAATGATGAAATAAAATCAGATATGGAGTAGAAAACAGATTTTTTTATAGTTATATATTTTTATAGTTATATATTTTTTATAGTTATATAATATAGGTATATACACCCAAAGATACTCACAAACTTAAAAATGCTAAATTGTTAAAATGATGATTTATAAAAATACCAGAACAAGTACAGTCTCTTTTGCCTTGGTGTATTAACTTTAAAAATCTATTAGGAGGGCCTGCCTTGGGATATTAGTTTATATAGCTCTTTTACTTCTCCTATAATATTTAAATATCTCATACCTCTCATACACTTTGGGAATCATCTTAATTTTCAAAGACTAAAAGATAAAATTAAAATAGTAGACCTGAGGATAGCAGCAAGATGGCAAGAGAGAGAAGATTCTGTATTCAACTCCTTCATATACTCACAAGTATATTTCAACAGAACAAAGCCCACTACTCCTGAAGGGAAAACAGACACAGCAATTGTTTTTGGGATAAAATTATGAGCAATATTTGGAGAAGGGATGCAATGAACACTATTTGACCGAGGCAGGTCAAATCAGCCCTAGTGGCCCAGTGGGCTATGCAAATGCAAAGTGGAATTGTCAAATGGCCTTGCTGTGATAAGGCTCTGCAAAACTCAGAGAGCCCCAGGATAGAGTTTGAGAACAGACCCACTGTATCGGGCTCCAGCAGAGACTAGCCAACCCTGAGGTAGATTATAAAAAGTCTTTTTGGTAGGCCTTGGTGTACCCCAGCAAGCTCCAGCTCAGGATCTTAAAGCAGATCTTGGTTACCAGGTAGTGCCAATGAGTACAGGTGTGACAGGCCCTGGCACAGCAATGGCAGGTCCCAGTCCACATTGACTGTGGTTCTTTGAGAAACAAGTCGGAGGAATACTGCTTAGAGATAGTTCTGCAGAATAACCCTTGAACAAAGAGAACAGTGTAGACTTTGAGAGGGTTGATGCTGAGGAGATTCACGCTGCACTGAACAGACAATAGACGGAGAGAAGACTTGCAGCTTGTGACCTGGAACAAGGGTCAACAATGGCAGGACTATCAACTCAGTTAGGGTCATGGGTTGAGAGGAGTGGAGGTTGCATGGATGTACAATCTCTTGAAAGACAGGACTTTCTTGTGGAGGAGCTATGATATTCTACACAGGTTGAATCCCCTATAAAGCTAATACCAGAGAATAAATCTAATTTATGCTATCACTTCCCATCCCTGGGATTGGTGCATACCTTTTGAAGCTCACTGAGGACACAAGAACAGCTGAGTCTCTCATCCAAAACCCCAGAGAGAAGAGTTATTAGGGTTGCCACACACTGGAGTCAGCCCCACCCCAACTAATCCATTTCAGTGTCTGGATCCTTCTAAGCCCCTCTCCAACCCAGCAAACACAGCAGCTACAAACACATATGGGTATATAAAATTAGCCAAAGGTCTAAATATAAATATATGGTAATTATAAATTATATGTATTCAAATAATGGTAACTCCTGTGGGACAAGTAAAATTGTTTAACTCTACACATTACTGTAAACTACATTAAAAACAATACTACATAGGGAGACCTCAAGTTGCAAAATGAACAGACAAAAATATATACCACCTAGAAATACAAAATTCCAAGATAACATGTTAATACTAGATGATTACAACTCCCCAAAATACAAACACAAAAAGATGGAATGTTATATATTCTTATCAGACAATTCAGACAGATAACTCAAAACTACTACAATAGTGAAACATAAAGTTGTAGAGTAAATCTCAGAGTTAGTCAAAAGAATACAAGAAAACTAAGAAAAGCTAATCAAACATGAAACTAAATTAAAAAAAATAGAGAAAAATGGAATCAGAATTAAACCCAATGAACAGAAGTTAAACATTGAAAATTTAAGATAAGAACAGAAATTCAGGAGGTAAAGTGTTCAATAAATGACAATAAGGTCACTGTGGAAATAAATATAATGGAGAGTTAAATCAGTGAACTTAAAGATAGTAATGCATTAAGGACCCAGATATTTTAAAAAAAATTTCAAAGGCAATTCAAGACTTAGCTCTATCATTGAGAAAGTCAACTAAAAAATAGCAGGTATACCTAAAGGGGAAGAAAGAGAATTGGGAATGCAGAACCTACAGAATGGAAGTAATAAAGGAAAACTCGCACCTGGGAAAAAGCTAAATCTACCAGTCAACAAAACTAAAAGAACACCTGGTCATCTATCTAAAAGCAATGAGAACTATCTCAAAACACAGTCGTAAAACTCAAGATTTCAAATAAACAACACTGAAGGTGCTAGGAGGAAAAAGTAGAAAAATTTTATTAGGTATTCCTGTAAGTCTTATATCAGAAAGCTCAGCAGATATTCTGTTGACAAGGGAAAAATACAATGATATGATGATCTTGCACAATCACATCAAATTATATACTTTTGTAGGAAAAAAAGATGCACAGCAGTTTGAAGATCATATATAAATGTCACATGGGTTCCATTTTAACATTCTATTTTTCTCTTATTTATTCTTGCCTTATTTCCTAAACATATCTTCCCAGAAGTACTACTGTACACTATCTCTTCTGGACTTCCTCGCTCATGAATACTCATATATTTAATTCTTTCAATTTTGAATTACTTGAACCAGTCATTGAACATAACCTGATTTCTAAGAAATGAAATATTTCTTGTTAAGCCTTCCCTATGAAATACCCTATCTTGACAGATTTAGGACATTCCCAGAGCACTAATGGAGGAAACTTTCACAATTTTATTATTTTTAAATATGTGCAATTCTCAATTATGTAAAGTAATGGGAAATTGCATTGCATTTATTTTATGTTTAAGCCATGTCTATGCCCGTACTATTTAGGCAGATGATAAAATGCAAAGAATAAAGACAGTTTTTAAACTTCCTACTGGTTTCTACTACTTCCAGCCAGTAAAGTTCAATGTAGTAACAGTAGAAATATCTACAGTGCCATTCACACAATTCTATGACCTCCCAGTAATTAGTTTAACCACAAAACAGTTAAAATGAGTTGTAAGAAATAGCAAAGTATGTACCTGGACTTCTGGGAGGATCAAGGAACTAAACCAGGGAGTCTGTGATTGTGTCTGGGAAGAAAGAGATAATGAGGCTTTGCCCAAACTAATTAGGAAGCTATCCTGAGGTTCAGTGTTTGCAGCAGTGTTCAGTCACCAAGTTAAGATCAAGTTTGGGGGCAGTCTGCCACAGCAGCATAACTGTGAGAAAACAAACAGACCAAGCTAAAGAAAGTAGGTTGATATTTTATGGGCTGTTTAAGTAGGTTTATTTAAATTTAAGGGGAAAACACAGGACTATTCTAAGAATTTAACAGAAATACTAAATGAAGGAAAACTCATTTTTTTAGTTCCCTACTTTCCCCTGTAGGAAGTTTTATTGGAGGACGGTAAGCATGTCTTACAGAATTGTTTTTAGTTTTTTATTTTTATTTATTTATTTATTTATTTATTTTTTGTGGTCATTCAGCTCCTATAACTGCTAGTTGGTTCACTATAGTGAAAGAACATGAAATTATGACCTGCTTGTAGCAGAGGAAAATGCAATTGGAGCAGAGTTAGGAAGTTAATCCCCAACGCATATATATATTTTTTTCTCTCCTGAGACGAGGCCCGTTTCCCTTCAGTTCTCTTCATGCTTAGGTTATGGTAAGATGATCATTAAACAGTCATTTCTTGGTGCAAAGGCTAAATCTAGAACGGCATAATGTAACCAACCTTAGTTGTAGAAACCACTTCCTACATTACTGATACTTTCATTTAGAACACACACTCTGCTTGAAATGACTTTCAACATTTTTGGTTTATGTTTAGCTATGCTAAAGACTAGATGAGACACACAAATTGCAGTACAATACTTCTAAAATTATGACTTAGAGAAACAATAAAATAATTAAAAAGTCTGAGAAATGTCACAGGAAAATGAGTGCATAAAATAGAATAATGTTCTATGCTAAATATACTCTCCACCAAGTAAGACTCTGAAACCAGCATTAGTTTTCTTTTTGGGAAAATGCCACAGGAACACAAGTAATGTATCAGGTTCTGCCACCTTCTCTAGAAGAGCTCTCTTCTTTAGAAGAGTTACTTTTTATTTCCCCATTATTTAACATACTCATTTGGGTGAGACTGTGATGATTGTTGACAAAGGAGACCTCTGAATTGGGTCTGGAAGAAAGAAGCTGAGAGTATCTGATTCATAACTGCTGTGGACAATGTGCATTATCTAGTATCCATGTTCCCTCTTTTTCACCTTGTTGCATTTAAAATTCCATCCTATCTCTCTGTACAGTATTTCTCATAAATGCATAAGATTATGAAAATGGTCACATTAAAATGTTTGAATAATGGATCATTTAAAAGAAACTACTAATAACTAAGGGAAAAAAAGTAAAACAGAGCTAACTTGTCTTTTTTGTCTGAGACTATAGTTATTTTAAACAAACATCTATCACACTCCCCCCTCTCTAGCTCTGACATCTATTATTCTACTGTTTCCATTAATTTGGCTTCATATTTCATGTTTTCTGAAAGTAGAATGATAGGGGGGGGATAAAAGAATGCTGTTTGTTTGGGGCAACAGGTTTCTCAGTCTCAAGGAGAGATAACCATCCCATGGTGATGGTATGGACATGGAATGGAATGGGATGGAGATGGGGAAAACAGAAATCTGTTTTGTTCTTGGATCAACCTCAAAGTCACCCAATTTTTGCCACCATGACCTATATTTCTAGTAGTGTTAGTCCCTTTGTTGCCTTGGTAGTTCAGTACCACTCAGAGTTATGCAGCCCATTAAATGCTCACTTAATCAGAGATAGCTCTACTCTGTACAATTCTTGTGGCAAGGATGTTTATTTCTGATATTCTCAGTTTGTTATTATATTCAGGAGATATGTGACATAATTTATATATTGGTGAGACAATTTATCTTCTTTGCTCAACATTTTTTTTTCTCCAAATGAGTTGAAGTCAGTAGTGGAGTTGGTAGAAATATTCTTGATGCTTAATTTTTTTTCTACATGAACTAATTCTAATGAGAAGACATTGGGAGGACAAACTCTGAATATGATGTACAAATAGAGACTATGAGTTTTCATTAGCTGTATCATGATTCATGCAATTGAATTTCTAGATCTCAAGAATATATACATATATATATATATTTCGTATAGGTGTCTTTTCATAATTTAAAATTCAAGGTGGAATTTAGAAGTAAAAAATAATCTTAGAATATACATATTCTTAGAATATTTTTAATAATATTAGAATATACATATTCTTAGAATATTTTTTTACTTCTAAATTCCACCTTGAATTTTAAGTTATTATGAAAAGACACCTATACAAAACACTAGGCTAAAATTTCACCCACAGTAAACATAAGCTAAATGAACATTCTATAATGCCATACATTTCTCTGTGTGTGTCTTTACAATTATGGTTGTTCTTAATAGAACACTTGTTGCACTAACTCCCTGGAATTCACTCCAGTATGAAGCTTACTCAGTCAGACAACGTTTTTCTTTGGGTCACTTAACTGCAACATTCTTTGCATTCTTTATAAAATAGGCAGCTATCTTTTGCTTTACTATGTTTTGTCGGGGCTTTCAACTACCATCTGGTAAATTCAGAGAAGGCAAGTCCGTTCCAGTGTCCAGATTTGAGTATTTAATGAAGGGATGTATTGTTCTCTCTCCCACTGTGGGTGGGTCTGCTTGACAAAGAGTCAATCACCCAGGGGATGAGGAACAATGAGGTGTCTCCTGTACGCCCATGATTCATAATGAATGGAAGTTTAAAAGAGCAAACTTGTACATGCTATAGTTTTATATAGACTAATGTCCCCAGCAGGGAGAAATCTTTTTGTAATAAATTCATGTTATCTGTAGTTCTACTTTGTCAAAAGACCATATGTTACCAAATACAAAACAGACTAACAAAGACAATTTGAAACACCACTAAGAACAGCATTCTACTTCCATTATTTTTCAACTTCTTTGTTAAATATAAAACTTTTTCTCTGTTCAGTTTTCTTAAGATAAAGTTAAACTGAGCAGTCTCTAATTTTTCTTTTTGTATATTTTATTATGGAAATCAACTATCTCTGATTAAGAGGAGACTTACTTCTTTATAATTACAATACTAAGAGATATAATCTTGTGTTCAAATACTTTCCTGTTCTACTTAGTTACTCTTACCAAATTATCTAGCCTCTCTTAGCTCCTGTTTCCTCTTTTCTAAAATAGGACTAATAATAAAGACACTTGATATATAGAGTAATTAAGAAAGTCAAAATAGATCTTACTTAAAAACACAGTATAGTGATTAATCAGACACTAACCAATATGTGTTGACTATCTTCAGTATCACAGAAATTTATAGTCACATACGCGGTGGCATTGAGATGGTATCATGGCCTTCCCTCTCCAAAAAAACTCTCCAGCCCTTTGTCAAGAATTTTTCCAGCTGAAATAGATACTATGCATTCAAAATCTTTTCTATGTAAGTACTGCTGAAGGATGAACAAATTATACTATTGTCGTTATTTTATTTGTCCTCTCACTACTTGAGGACAATGTGCTGAGAGCCAGCAAATTCTAAGGAGAGGGGAGGGAGGAGCTTTATATATTATCAGAATACTCTGGATGGCACATCTGAGTGGGCAGTGAAAGGTCTGAGACATTGGTAGGATAAAGGTATAGAGAGGTGGATGGGCACCAAAATCGACTTTGTTGAAGATAAAGTTTGTTCCTAAAAATTTTAAATTGTTAGCACTTTGAGGAAAAAATCAAGCTTTATTCATCTGTGTCCTCCAGAATCTGTCATAGTAATAAGAACACAAGAATTAGTCAATGATCTAAACTGGAGATCCTCAAATAGTGGGCCACTTCCTGATTTTTGTAAATACATATTTATTGGGTCACACCCAGGTCTATCCATTTACATTCTATCTACGTCTGCTTTCATGCTCAACAGTAGATTTAATTTTTGGAAGAAATTACATAACCTGTAAAACCTAAAATATTTGAATGGTTTTGCTATCTCTCCTTTTATAGATAAAATATGCTAAGATGTGTGTTAAATAAATCATGACTACATACAAAGCTAAAAGTGTGTGTGTGTGAGTATATATTTATATATATATATATATAATTATACAAATTTTTAATTCCAGAAAAAGATAAAGTACATGACTTTCAGACAACACATGGCAAAAGCACATCATAGAAAAATAAATAGAATTGGAATCTCAGTTGTTAAATAATGGATGGTATTCAAAAGCACTCTCTTTAACACATAATCCATATATATATATATATATATATATATATATGCTCATGTATTCTATTTGTGCTTGAAATGCACATTCAAGGTTTTCTATGTTTGATGGATATGCAGGGGTGGAGTTTGACAGGGTAATACCCAAGAACTACAAAATAGAGGTCTTCCCTAAGCCTTTACAGTGAAATCAAATCACATAGCATCGATAATACCTTTTATTTACATTGTCCTACTTCTGTATTGTACCTGGAGGACATTTTGCAGAACACTAATTATTTTCTAGTTCTGTGTCAATAACATCTATTCTGCTTGGCCCCTATGACCATGATGAGACTTAGTTCTGGCATCCTTGCTCCAAAATACTCATTGACTTTAGTTATAGAGAATTGTGGGTTTTTTCTAACTCCAAGTCAGAAAAAAACAAATATGGAATGAAAATGAAGATACACTGCCAGCAGGGGCCATGCTGAGCTGGTAATTGGGATAACGTTGAGGAGTATTTTGGGAGTTGATAGAAACTCTAACAAAATAATAGCCTAGGATACTTATGTAAGATATTCTGTCAGTGAGAGTTTGGATTGACCTTTAAAACCTGACCTATTGTTCCACTAAAGCAGTCCCAAACTGGGTAAACACAGTCTCTTAGAATAGCTCACAGTGAAAAATGGTGGATGAGCGCAGAACCTAGGTGGTTTATTTTGCTCCTTTATCTGATTTTAATAGCAAAACTTTAATTAGGAGTAAATATTTAAAATGTAAAACTGGATCAATCACGACCTTCTGCTGACCAACACTTGAAATACCACAAAGTAGGGGAGAGGTGATGGAATAGAAAAGGCACAGAGAGCTGAAAAGTTCTCGAGTCTTATTAGAAATAAGCAAAGTAAGAGAGCTGTTGTTTTTCCAAGGACCCATATAATGACTTCACCTCCTAGATCGTATGAAAAAAAATTGGGGTCCTTCAGCATTTTTATTATTCCAGTAAGTTCTCCTCCCTAAAGGGGAAAAACTACTTCCTTCAAAATCAACACCATAATTTTTATGTCAGTTATGTATCAATTATTTTAACTCCACTTTTAGAAGAGCTGAAGAGATCTGTTCTTTTCCTCTTCATTCATTTAGGGGCTCTTTTTTTGAATGGCAGCATAAGTCCTTTTCAACTGTGAGAAATACACCAAAAAGTGTCTCCTTTAAATTGGTTTAATCTTCTCTCTTTGTCAACAAAGCATCTAACAGGAATTGTAGTTTAAAAATCAAATTACTTTAAACAGAAATATAAAAAATAGGTTCTAAATAGGTGTGTATGCATAAACACATATGTATGAGTGAGTGGGTATGGGACAAAAAGTGGTGGTGTGAGCATATTGCACACAGAGTTCTTTCAGCAAATACACAGAGGTTAATGATAAAGACAGTGCCAACAAACTTGTGAGTGAAGTGATTATGGATGATCTTATATTCTGGGATATGGAGTGATGCTTTAGAGTGTATCTAATAGAAAAACATGTAAGTGTGTGGGGCAAAGGCTGATTTGACCTCCGCAACTGATTCAACTAACACGATGTGGAATAGAATTAAAAACAAAAATCCAGAGTTAAGGCAATAGGAAGGAAATACTTTGAAAGCTTAGAAGGGGTGAGAAAAAGACTTGGAATTGAGTGAGAAAGATAGATTTTGCAAACATATTAAAGGAAAGTTATGCAGGGATATCTTGGAATGAAAAGACAGAAGAGGGAATAATAACCTTGATATTTAAAGCACAAGTGACAGGAAAAATGAATAAAGCATTAATAGAAGTGGTAAAGTCTGAAGAGAGAATTGGACTAGAGGGAAAAAAATGTTTCTTGGATTTTTAGATAGGTAGCTTTAATGCCTTGTCACCTTCTCCTCTGATCATACACTTTTTCTAGCCAGTGTCATGAAACAACTGAAGACTAAGATGTTTTGCCTTATAGTGTTGCAGCACCTAGGTAATCTATGTCATTCACCTGCTGACAAGAGCTCAAGTCATTCTTTCTTTTTATGTTAACTTCAGAAATAATGGAATCCATTCTTTGTCACTGATGGTTGAGACAGTTACAGGAACCTCTTTGGTTGGCTTCTGGCTTCCAGAGAAAGATTCTGTTTGAATGAGAGCATGATGCCTCACCCAGAACTTTCCCCGGTGCTTTGTCATTTCCTCTTATCTCACCCTCCCCATAGCTGTGCTGTGAAATGTGAAGTAAGACATGCTCTAGAAAGTACTTTTTTTGAATATACATTGTAACCTTTATGCTGAATAATTTCTTATGAAATAGCAGAAATAGATTCTTTTATAGTATATTCATTAGGAGGAAAAATTAAGGGAGGAGGAAGGAAAATGGAAATAAATGGGACGGATGGAAAGGAATCAGAGAAAGAGGAGAAGGAAGAGTGAATGACAGAAAGGAAGCGAGGGAAGGAGAGAGAACAAATAGAAGGAAGAAATAG
>PVHY01004443.1:0-41144 GCA_004024945.1 Uropsilus gracilis
TGAGGATATTTGGGGCAATCTGGGAAAGGACTTTGGACAATACTGAGAAAGGGTTTGGACAATGTTGAAGTATTCTGAGTCTTACATGTTTCTTTTGTAGTTAATAGGATAATTAGAAATCACTGTTAGAAATAAATTAGTCTGCACTGCACTGATAGTCTTGGTTTGATATTTTGGTTAAAAAGGCTGGGGATGCAAAAGAACTGCTTCTGAGAGAGAAGCAGGAAGATAGCGCTATCCAGTTAAGTCAAGTCAGAAAGTCTCTTTTTACCCACTTTCAACATCTTTACAAGATGGCCAATTCCCATCTCTCCTCCACTAAACCTCTCTCTTTATCCAGTCTCCATATTTAAATCTACATCAAATCCTTCTCTTTGTTTGCACACCCTTTATATACCCTAATTTCCCGCCTTCCAAAAAATCTGTTTTACCTTAACTATTTCACCTCTTTCTTCCCCCTGCATCCCCCTAAAAAAAAATTCTAACTAAAGTTATTCCCCCATTTTAACATTACCTGTCCTTAAAATCTGCAATCTTAAACAAAAAACAATGGGGGGGGGGACACCCTATCAAGACCTCAACAGTTTTGTCTCCAATTCCTTGTTCAGATTGCAAATAAAATTTTAAAAATCTGAGTATCTTTCCCCATTCCTACTACTTATCCCACCCATAAAAATACCAGTTAAGGACATTTACATGATTTCTTTTGATCATAAGTCAGAGAAAAAGACAAAACAAACATATATGTTGCTTCTGCATTCACGTATTTTTAACCTCATATATTACCACATTTTTATCCATGTGCTGTGATGCAGAACAAAATGGTTTTCTTCCCATATCTAATATTTTCCATATACTCATTATATACCCTGCCATCCCTCTGCCTTGAAATTTTTTTTCTTCCTTCTTCACCAAGTTGACAACTCAACTTTTAACTCAGTTGTTTTTTTCATTAGACTTCTCTGACTTGGTCAAATTTCTTATTATATACCTTTAACATCACAAGCATATCCTTTTGTTTATTTTTTCAGTGCTTACGTTTTACAAGTACTTTTTAAATTATTTGGTTAATGGCTTTTTCTACCAAAATCCATAAACTCCAACATGAACTGGAGTGCAAAAAATATTTGTTAAATTATTGACTATTTCTTTTGTAGAAAGTTATAACTACTCATTTTCTTTTTTAGTCTTAACTTTATGTTGTACAGAAAATCACTAGTACTCACTCATCCAGCATAATGTTTTCCAACAGCTAAATAACACCTCTCCATTTTAGAAGTGATAGCTAGAACTTCTCTTGTCTCCCTAAATTCATACAGTAAAACATTAACCCCAAATATGGCTGTATTTGGAGATAGATAGGGCCTTTGGAGATCAAATGAGGCATTAAGGATAGATAGGGCTCTAATTCAATGAGCAGTGGTTTTACAAGTATAGGTTGAGTCTCTCCCTCTCCCTCTCCTTCTCTTTCTTCCCCACCCATCCATCCAACTAACCACCTCCTCCCTTTTCCATATGAAGATGCATTAAGAAGTTGTTCAGTTGCAATCCATAAAGAGACCTTTTAGCGAAAACCAAACTGATCAACACCTTGGTCTTGACCTTTCCAGCCCACAGAATTGTGACAAAATAAATTTCTGTTGGTTAACCCACTAAGTTTGCTCTATTTTTTATGGCATTCCAAGCAGACTAACCTATGTTGCCAGGGGTAGTAAATAAAAAGAACCTTTCCTTCTAGTAGCCAATTATACATTGGTATCATTTTAAGAGAATATCTAACCTTTTAAAATTCCGTGTGTCTGCATGTAAGAAAGTTTATTTTTTTATCTGCATTTCATTAATTCATACAGAGCTAAAAAAGAGATTCATAGACATGAAATCTTATTTCTGAGAGCAGAATAACATGCTATTCATATCCTTTCTCAAGGGAAAGATCTTACACTTACAGGTTTTTTTCCAAGTCATCTTCTAAGGAATGGGGGTATAGGAGTGAAGATCTTTCATAAAAGTCTTGTCTCCTGAGCATTTTATACCAGGAAAGGGTTGGATACCATCCAGGGAAAAGTTTCAGATAAGAATACTAGGTTCACATAGAAAGCAAACGTGCAAGCAATTTGAGGTTTGCGCTTTGGAGGTCTTTATATTACTTTCCCATGTCAATTTTAAGACAAGAAACACTTTAAATTTACATTGAGACTGATCCTGCTCTTTGTGGCCCCCAAAGAATAAGCCTGTTGATAGGAGAATAACTTTACACACTGTTCTCAATCTTTACTTTACCATAGTAAAGTAAATCCTAGGTTTCATTGCTCATCAGTAGTAGTGTATCACTTTTAGGAAAGCTAGAATATTTTTTCAGAGAGGGGAACTGACAATGGTAGTGTTTATGTATCATCATATGAAGCTTATAGGACTGTGGCTCTTTGTATCATGCCTGAGTACTCACATCCTCTGCTATTTCCAGACCTCCATCACGCCTTGGGGTTTGACTGAATCAAGCTTTGGGGTTTGAATGGCATTTCACAGTGAAAATGTTTCAAGTTTGTTATTAGTGACTTCTATCGGGGCATAATGTTTTCCCAAGAAATATACAAAGTTAATATTCTTTTACTCAAAAAATCTATTCAAACTTTAAAATTCCCCACCAAATATTATATAGCGCAATCAGATCACAGCACATCTACACAAGCCAAGTGATAGTAATGTTCCAAGTAGAACCCATTGCATTTGATCATGTTCTAACAAGACACTGAAAAATTTCAATAGCAAATGTTGTTTTCCTTAAAACATTTCCAAACAGAAAACTCCGTGTCAATCATCAAAGAAAAACATTCCTTCCCTCGTAGGCCACTGAGGATCATATAAATATCTTTGCATCAGCTTCCAAAGGGTGGCCACTACTGACACCTCTGGCAAAATATTTTATTTGTAAGAAATTCTCACAAGAGTTCCTGGTATTTTTAGTGTGTGCTTGATAGACACACTTGCAAAAATATTTGTATATGTGGAGATGCAATATTTAAAAAACATGTTGCTTTGGCTAAACTTGATTAGCTTCAGCTGATATTTGGGAATGTTTCTGAGCTTCTTTAACCCTTTGCATGGCTATTGAGATTCCTCAAAATTTTTCTTTATTCAGTTTCCATGTTAAAGTTTTTGTTTATGGGACCTAGCAACTGAATATAAATGGGATAAACATAAATCCATTCACTTCTCAGGTTAAAGAAAATTACTAATTCAACACTAAATCCACATTATCTGACAGTTTGTACTTAAAAGAGTAAGAAATATCTTCACTGAATTAAATGGAAAGGTTACATAAAATGGTCAACTTGTTATAGGTTATATATTGTAAATCTGTGAATGCTTATCAAAACAAAGGGTAATAAATTATTATGCATAGTTTTTATGTTTTATGTGGCCTGTCTTAGTTTGGTATGCTGTAACACAGGTTGGGTGACATATAAACAGATGTATTTTTCTCATAGTTATGGAGGCTGGAAGTCCAATGTCAAAGCCCTGACCATTTTCATGTGTACTGAGAATCCGAGCCCTGGTTCAGAGATGACTGTAATTCTGACTGTGTTCTTGTATGAATGAATGGGCCAGGAAACTCCCGGGTGTTACTTTTATAAGAACACTAATCTCAACTGTAAGGGCTTGGGCCTTCTAACCTAACCAAAGTCCTTGTTTTTTAATACTGTCACATTGGGGACTGGGATTTCAACATTTGAATTGGGAGGAGACAAAACCTTCAGCCTATAGCTGTATAAACATGTATAAGCATATAGCTGTATAAGCATGTATACTGTATAAGAGGTTATATTTATACTGTAAAATATTGTATTTTTGTTAATGTGCAGTAAGAATTTGTATTTTATTATTTAAGTCTCAAAAAGTTTACTTTTATTTCCCAATTAAAATCTATTAAATATTACACATTCTTAAATTTGTATTTTTATTTAATCATTACTGACTTTTAATGACTAGGGGCACTGGAAGATATTTTATGATATTTTTAATGTACCAATACAACTTTATAAAAATTAATGTACCAATAAAAATTGGAAAAAATGTTCAATATGATGGATTAAATTAAAAGGACTTTAGGGGTTCCTATTTTTAAATGTTGGCGGGTGTGATGTGGTAACAACACCTGAAGGGGGAGATACTGTACCTTTAAATTACAATGTTGTAAATTGCTGTTACCTCAAAAAAAATCAAAGCTTAATATAAAAGAAAGTGAAGAAATTTATTATGGGGAAATTTGTGGTAATTTGTATATACAACACAATCTATTGTTTAGAATAGTCATTCTCCTTTAAAGTTTTATAGAATAGCTCCAATCTTAGTCACTGCTCACTTTATATGGAACTCAGTAAATAAAACATTCATTCTCATAAGATAGTAATTATTTGTGAGAAAGCAGTAATTGTAAATTAAATTGTAGAACCATATACAAAGAACTTGCATTATTTCATATGGAAAAATTTTAAGACATCACTAACTGTTGAAAGCATGTCTAAACCTGAGAAGTCTGATTCCAGTGTAAATAAATCAGAATATTTCTTCTAATTTTAAAATGGTTCTAGATTGTTGTATGTGTATAGGTAATTGGGGCTTTAACATTGATTTCCTTATTCTGAACTATATGAGTGTTTTGAAAAGGTATATGAATTTTAATTATTCCTGAAGGTTTAGAGTTATATTTTACTTCATTAAAACATCAAAGACAAAAAAGAGAATCCAATTGTGATAAAATTTTAATTTTGAATATTTACTTTGCTTCTGAAATGTTTATGATCTTCATGAAACAAAACATGATAAGTTTTGTAGTTGGACTAGGAAAAAATGCAAGAAATAAATTTGCCTAATAACAACTGATGTGCTTTTTAAATACCAGTAAGTCAATTAAAAAGAAAAATCTATTAAAGTCAATTCAATTTAAAGTCGACATATTATTTTTCATTGAACATATTAAGAATATTTTTTCACATTAGAGAAAACATTACAATATTTTCATCATATTAGAGAAAAGTCATGCTTTATATCAATATTAACTATGTATTTAAGCAAATTAATTTTAGGTCTAGTTATATCATCATTTCAGAAATGGTGTACATTTAGCATCTATAAATGGTAGTGGAATTAATATGCTCTACGGAATTTTTCAAGGATAAACTGATTTTATGTTTGAGTAAAAGGAAAATTTGAATGAATTTAGTAATACTGCTAAATTGAACTTTTTTGATAACCATCCTCTACAAACTTTAATTTTTCTTTCCTTAACTTTTTTAATGACAAAAATTAAAATTGTCATTATTTGGTCACTATCTTATTCACAGATGTTTTTCAATTTCTAAAGTAGTAAAAGTGATTTATAAAAAACATATGTAACACTCAAACATTAAAATGCAGAGAGATTTTACATATAATTTTAATTCAACCAAGTAGACAGTGCCAGGAAATTCAAGTAGTATTTAATGATGTTTTTAAACTGGTCTAGATTAAGCAAAGCTAGAATATTCTTTTTATAAACAGAAATTATCCACAGTTGAATTTACCATATTTACACATTTAGATTAAGTGAAATGTTAAGAGTGACAGTTTTAATTTTTCATTCTACTCTATTATAAAAATGTATATGATAGAAAATGCTGGGAATACAATGCAGATGAACTCGATGAGGGAGATAACAGGTTGAAATATTCTATTTAATATTACATTTATTTTTGTCATTAGCTCACGATATTATGAATGACACTGATATCCCTATGGAAACAACTGATTGCGTTCAAGGTCAAGGAGAAGGCTACAGGGGCACTATCAACACTATTTGGAATGGAATTCCATGTCAGCGTTGGGACTCTCAATATCCTCACAAACATGAAATAACGCCTGAAAATTTCAAGTGCAAGTGAGTAAATTAGCAAATATTATAAATTTAAGTATGAGAAAATGACTGATTTTTTGTCATTTTTTTTGTTGTTGTTTGTCTGATTCTTTTTACTAATTCCTGTGCTCATGATCCTTAAATTTGAGTATGCCTGGGAATAATCAGGAGTTGAGGCAAATTCATGTATTCAGGGACTCTGATTCATTTGGTTTAACATTTGAACCTGAAATATGGATTTTAAGAAGTACTACAGGTGATTCTGAATCCAATAGTTGATGTACTATGCTTTATTAATCACATCCCTAGTCCAATCTGTTCTGGCAGATCTATAATATACCAAATAATGATAATGATAACCAGACGAGTTTTAAACTCATGCCTTCTTAAATGTTTATGTTAACTTTAGGGTGCTATTTTTTTCCACTTACAAGAAATGGCATGCAGATTTTTATTTTAACCAACATAATAAAATGATGAGTTTTCAGCCTTGAACCAAGATTATATTTCAAATATTAAATGAATGCTTCATAGTATTTTTAGATTTTCTTTAAAAAGTGGGAGACTAAAGCTATTATTTAGATAAATTGGGCTAAAGAAACCTCCTTTTGTGTTCTGTATAGTTCTGTGTGCCTTCTCTATGACATTTTTCAACCTTTGAATTTTGTTGGACAGCCAGAGCCATAATGCCATCTGTTTTTAAATTGTCCACCTTGTTGTAAGAAACACAAAATGATTGTTTTGGAAATTTATAACACACGTGTCCTTCATAGTAGCTTTGCTGAACTAGCACCTATAAATAACATATATTAGCTTTATGTAATTGGCTTTTAATAAGAGAGCTTAACATTTCAAGGTGGAAAATTGAGTACTGGTTGGTTCATCCACTGGAGAGAAGATATTCGATGATCTTGAAAAAAAATTTTTTAATAAAATGTATTTGCTTAGATAGTAAATATTCCCATGATATGATTTTTTCATTAATTATAAGGATGTATATATAGTATAATTAAAGGTTTATTTTCCTCATTTCCTTCACAGCAATTCACCCAATATTTCTGATCCATATGCTTCTTACCTCAGATAAATCAAAGTAGTGAAAAAAAATTAGTAAAAATAAAAACTTTGTAAATGCAAAGATTATTAGTAAAGCTATTTTAGGGACTTATTGAGAACTTTATTTATTTTATTTATTTTTGTGGAGACTAGTTCTCACTGTGTTGCCCAGGTTAGTCCCGAACCCGTGGACTCAAGTGATCCCTAGCCTCAGCCTCCCAAGGCTGGGATTACAGGTGTGCACCAACACTCCTGGCTTATTGAGAACTTTAAATGTCTAATTTGAATCACTGTCAAAATTAAGGAGTACATGTACAACACTGACATTATCAAAGTTAGGAATTCTATATTGGACAAGGCCTTAATTTTATAGAAATAGTTACAACAATTTCAAGTAGCTTTTCTAATTAAAAAATAACTACTTGTAATTGTGGAAACTAAGCAGTAAATTAAATAAATCAAATATAGATTTCAAAGAAGAAACAGCTATCATGTTTTTTGTGCATGTGACCTGAGAATTTGAATTGTTGGACTTCCATTTTACATGAGAATGGCTAGTGACTATTAATAGAAGCCTCTTCTGCAAAGAGAGGTATGTGGCTTCTCTACATTACAAATGGGCTACAAAAATATAAGAAATAACAGGTCAGCTTATTGAAATTTAAACAGTTGAAAGATCAAGTCTTGAGAATAGTTAGAAGAATGAAATAGTATATCATGAAAGGGAAAGAATGTAGACATTTAACAGCATTGATTTAAATAATATGGCAGTATTAGTTATGCACACTGAATTGAATTCTAAATTGTTATCCTTATCCTAAGTTAAAAACATAGGACCCTATTTATGGACATTGATGCATTCTGAGATTTCAGAAATGTACTAGTCTTAACTTCACCAATGAAAGAACTCATGCAATTTACATAAACATGCTTATTCTCATCAGGGACCTAAGAGAAAATTATTGCCGAAATCCAGATGGGGCTGAGTCACCCTGGTGTTTTACCACTGATCCAAACAATCGAGTTGGCTACTGTTCCCAAATTCCAAAATGTGACGTGTCAAGTGGACAAGGTAACAGCTGACATTTTGCAGTGTGGGCATGAAAATCCAGGGGAAATGCCTCAGTGGAGGAGACATTTTATGGCAGAAGAGCTTTTTCTGTTGGGTTTGTTTTGCTGGTTAGAAAATAAAATTGCGAAGCCTAAAGTAGAATTTCTTTAATATATTCATTTAACTATTAATTTTATAACATTTAGACATTTATTTGAGTTTATGCTAGTGCTAGGCACAGATCTGGGCTCTGCTTTAGGAAACAGAACATTATTCTCTGATCCCTAATTTTCAACCAACAGAACACAAAATAAAGATGGAGATAAGGATACTAAGCTAGTTAGTGAGGAATAATATGGAGGAAAATATCCCAGAGTTACAGGAGGGAAAGATTGCTATTTTGTATTTGAAAGGGTTAAGAAGAGTTTGCATTTTAAGATAACTTTTAAGAGGTTCTAAAAGAAACGAGGGGGGGCAGCTTGTACCACTTGCATATATTTCTAAAGAAAATGCTAGGGAGAGGAAATGGACAGGAAATAGTAGAGTACTTGATAAGTTAAAAGAAGCAAAGAACATATCATTTTGATTGATAGAGAATGAGCAGGGTAGAGAGTAATAAGCGATGAGGTTTGAGAGCAATTGGGCTAAAATTGCATAGGACTTATAGGAATTGGATGAATTTACACTTATTTTGAAAGATAAAAGACCCTGTTTAAGGTTTTAAAATATGAATTAAGAGATATACTGACTTCAATTTTAATCAGATTACTTTCACTATATTATACCAAATAGCCAGAATTTCAGAAAAGATTCAGAATAGAGGAATCAACTGAATGATTATTTCAATAATTCAAGCAAAAGGTGAGAATGATGTGGACATAGGTGTAAAGGAGATGATGTATGTGGTGGAATTAGGAATACATAATTACTGTGCTGGAACCATAGATGGCACTGAAGATAACTGTCAGGGAATAATAAAGTCAGATTGAAATAGGCATCAAAAAGAAATAATTCTAAAAAGAAATAATTTTTTAGATTATTAATGGTAATTTGAAGCTCTGGGAATTTACTGTCATATAATAAATTAAAAATAATAATTTCTATAAAACTTTTTATTTCACATAAATTTAACAGTGATGTTATAGTCAGTCCTACAGTGTCCTAAAGAGTTTAACCCAAATTTAATGCTACATTTCATAGATTTACTGACATATTTATACTTCTGTCTTCTTTTTCCTTACTGCCATTCTTCATGAACAACACTGAAAACAGATGTAGAGGGAAGAGGGGATGTGTCTCTTTTCAGTCAATTTCACTGTTCTTTGAAAGATTTTAAAGGTCAATTGGAAATAAAGTTGAAGCCAATGATTAAGGAAAGTCTGAAACCAGCTGGATCTTCTAAGTCTCTGACTTGTTCAGCTAATTGCTGATAATTTGATAGAGGCAAATGAGAACTTTTTCTTTTTTTGCAAGCTTCTGGTGTCTGTTAAGATACTTTATATGCATGTAAAACCAAAGGAACAGGTAACAGAAAATGAGAATTTTGAAAGTTAAGCACATTTTGTTGATCTAATATATATGCACACTAATAGATGAGGAAATTAATTTTATGGAATTTAAATAGCTACCCTTAATTTCCAAATTAGCACAACTGGGGTTGGAGCTAACTCTTCTTACAATGACCTTTCTTTTCGTTCACACCTTAACAATGTGGTACATTATTTTATTACCAATTTACCATTCTTGTTTTTTTTTTTTGTTTTGTTTTGTTTGTTTGTTTTGTTTTTTTTTTTTGAGACTAGGTCTTGCTATTTTTGCCTGTGGAACCGCAGGCTCTTGTTGCTCGGGGTACCACAGATTAAAGCAATCCCCAGCTTCAGCTTCCCAGGTAGCTGGGATTACAGGTGCGGGCCACCACACCCAGCTATTTTTTGGGGACTAGGTCTTGCTATGGGCCCCAGGCGGGACTCGAATCCCTAACCCCGGCCACTTCATAGGCTGAAGCTTACAGGCACGAGCCACCGTGCCTGGCCCAATTTACCATTCTTGATGCAGCAATATGCTAGGCTTCATGGAGCAATTTGACAATTACAGAGTGTTTCTGCTTAGGTGACACACTTACTCAATTTAATATATAGCTGTGAAGTTTTGATGGACATGTAGTTGTGTGACAGTTCCAAGTTAATGATATGTATTATTATATGTGTGACATATATGTATCTACACATGAAAGAATGTCACTGTTAACCTTCTCTATATAAAAGGAAATACAAGTTCTATATTTAGATTGATGATTTAGAAGTGCCTATCATAAAGTTCATGGAAGGTAATGTATTTTATTTTAGGGGAATACAAGTAAGAAGGTTTAAAAGTCACTTTGAAGGGTGGGCTATTCTTTCAAAAAATGGATTGGTGTTTCTTTTCAGATGTGGACTGGAACATGCATATTTGGAAGAACTTTACTCTTCTTATTTTTTTTTTCATTAAGACTATAGACACTTCTATCAATATGTAAGAGGACACAAATTTCTCAATAGTAAAAGATTAAGGCTAAAACTTCTTGGGATGTTAAAGACATAGGCGTTGATTTAAAGTATCTTTCATTGGTCAAATTTATGGTAATTTAAACATCAAAGAAAACAATAGAAATAGATTAAATAAGAAAAAAGATAATGCATGCACCCATATTTCTCTTACAACTTCTACTGCTAGCGATAGTATTATTGCTACTACCATAGCTGTTAACTATGAAAGGAATAGGGGAAAAGGAAAAACTCTCATTTGCAAAAGAATGTCAACCAGAAAATAAAAGATACATGGAAAATAAAAACAACTATTTAAAAACCATCATGGTAGTAACTGAGTCATAAAAAAATAATCAGTATGCTCAAGCCATTTTGTAAAAAAATTTGGGGGAAATGGGATGTTTATACAATCTCAAAAATCAAAACATTTGCTGCCATTTATATGAAGAGAGGGTTTTTCTTTCACACACCTTAGCAAATAATCATCAGACTCATCACCAATAATGGAATAGAAAACTGAGTCCATGTGTCATATCATCATATGATGCTATACTTTGGAAAGGACAAAATATCACCTATGTGCTATCCCTGCTTTTCATTAAAGTTTATTTCTGAGGAAATTATCAGATAAGATAAAACTAAAGATCATTTGTAAAACATCTGACTTAGGTGACTCAGAATGACATCTTATAAAATACAATAATCAAAGCATGGCAAATGTGACAGGCATATAAGTTTCCATTATATCTTTCTTGTGACTTTCTTATAGAGTAAAATTTTTCAGAGAAAATGTTGGGAAATATACATGTCATTCTGAAAATTCTCATTTCTTTGATGGACCTAACTAAAGTAGCATTCATTAATGTCTTCTTTTAAAAAAAAATCGAAATTTTAATGCATAAACTCATAAATTTGGCTGAAAAGATACTTTAATATAAGATACTTAATTCTCTGATTTGTACAAATTTTGAATGCTGTCTTAATTTTATGTTGATTTTCATGAGTTCATATGCTTATTAAAATGTTTTTGTTGTACTCCCCATATTATTCACTTTCTTTCCTTCTATATAACTTATGTTTAGATTGTTATCGTGGAAATGGCAAAAATTATATGGGCAATTTATCCAAAACACGATCTGGCTTAACATGTTCAATGTGGGACAAGAACATGGATGATTTACACCGGTAAATAAATTTCTTTCTTTCAATATATAGTGTGCAGTTCGTATATTCAGGTATGCACATTGCTATTTCCTTCTATTCTTTTACATATCATAGTGTGCTAATAAAAACTTTATACAGTACAATGTCTTTTCTATGTAGCAGAATTTTAATAAGAAATTTGATACAGAGTATATTTATTGATCACTATGTATTCTGCACTGTGACACCTAAAATGGGGGATATTAATAAAAAGTGAGCATAAATTTTTATTCCACATTTAAAAAGTTCTATTGAGAAACTTATATAACTTGATATTACCATGTATAATTAAATAGTAAGTGTAGTATTTCAAAGACTCCATATTAGATGATTACTATGTGCTAATAATTAGTTACATATTATTAATACTATTCATAAAATATTGATGCTATTATTTTATGTACATACACACTTTAAATAGATGGTTAATTACTAAAGCATATAAAAAGTTTTCTGTTATGACTTTGATTTTGATTGATGAAATTTTCTTTAATGATTGTATCAATGAAAAATTGCTTATTTCAGAAAATTAGAGATTTTGATATTATATATACTCATGTACAAAGAAAGTGGCATCCACTAAACTCTAGTCATATAGTGCTAGTGTGTATGAAGAAGAACAGGATTCATAGTTATGACATATAATGGATTTTTAGTAAATATTCCAGAATATATGTACTGGGATAAAAGGAAAGTTTAATGCTGTTGGATGAAGTATCTACAACATGGTTAATTTTTTTTAGGTGTTATCTCATTTGGTCATCAGAACCCTCTAAAAAAGATATTTTTATATGTATGGATAAGAAATTAAGGGCTCAGAGAGATTGAGTCACTTTGCTTGAAGTTCTATTTTTACTTTAAAGCATTTATTCTCCTTGAAATAACTAACTAGTGGATGATATTACAATTAATTTACTTCACAAATAGTGATAATTGCAAATTAGTGCTTACATAAATAGAACGCAGTTCACAAATGTAAGCCTCACTGTCCTTTTATATTTTCCTCATTTCATTCCCTCCCCATGTACTTTCATGTTTTCCAGTGACCATATATAAAGAATCAAGAATAGTCAACAATAATTTTAAGTGTACTATGTTAATTCAATAGATCTAATATTTTTTTATTTCAATATAATGACATACAGTTGACATCTATGACTTTCAAGACAACCAGAATTCTGCCCTCCATGTTACTAATATGGGATACTAAAAAACAGCAAATGCCAATACCCTATTATAAAATCCATGAAAGATAACGCATCTTATTCAAAGAGAATGCAAAGAAATTTCACCCAAGTATAGATGTCAGGAAAACTTCCTAGAGCAAGAATATAAAAGATAAATAGGCAAATGAGTGTAAAAAAAGAGTACATCAAGCAGAAGAATTAGCTTATGCGAAAACCCAATTATTGAAGAGCTTGAAAATTAGAAATACATTTGATAAGGCTGAAATATAGAGTAATTTGTTCAGTGTCCAAGGAGAAAGAATTCTCTAGTACTGAGACCAAATAAAGCCCTCTAAGTTGTGTTAAAAAGTTTGAATTTTATCATAAGAATTAAAGAAATTCATTAAAGAATTTTAAGTTAGAACAGGCATCATTAAGATTAAATGTCAACTCTGTAAAATGTCGTTTTAAAAACTATTTTTAGGTACATAGTGGGTAGGGTCCAGCTTAACAGATTTGTGAGACAGTTCTATCCATCTCCTCCCAACTCTGCTTTCAGTACTTTAGTATTTTGGTGGTGAAGTATTTACACCACAGATATTAGCAAAAGTGACCAAAAAAAAAAAAAAAAAAAAAAAAAAGACCTCTCACTTCTCCCATATAACTAAGAGTTCCAGGTCTTAAAAATTTGCTAGTTTACAACTAGAAATACGTTCACATTTACTTGGGGACTGCAATAGTAATAATTCTTAATTTACTGAGTTTAGGATTGAATTTCAGAAATAGTTAAAAATCATTTAGAAATACTTTGTATATATTGATTAGGTTACAGAGTAATCATTTTGATTTCAACTGAGTAAGGATGTGAGACAGCACGGTGGTTTTTAAAATTTTGAATTTATTTACCTTCATATCTCTTTGCTAGTTTTTGAATAGTATTTCTACCCTCCGTTTTTGAAAATTAATGCTGAAAAAAGCCATTACTCTACTGATAATAAACCACATGACTCTGGGAAAATTAATTGATTAATTGTCCTTTTCAGAAATTCCAACTTCCTCAAATATAAAATGACCAAACCTGAAAGCAGTCTCATTGGGTCTAAATTTCCATATTTACGTCACATGAAAGGGAATGTAAATTATAGAAGTACTAAATATGTTTGTTGTTACTTATCCAGAAAAACTGAGTTTTCATTTCCAAGCCCCTCCTAGTTTTTGTATAACACCTTGATTACATACAAACATGGTAGTTAGTAACTAGCCACCAAAACAAATTCAGACAGATGTTTAGTTTTCATGACCATCAGAATGCTGCTTTGACTTCTTTAATGCTATTGATGTAAACATAAATGTTTATGATATATGAGTGGGTACTTCCTGCTTTCCTTTTGTAATAAATTTAGTTACAATATAAAATGAGATGTTCTTTAGTTAGCACATAAAGATTTACTAATTTATGTATAAAATTTATTTTGTAATTAAATGGGACATGAAATTTCAGAATTTTTAATAGCAAATGATTTTAAACTATCTTTCCTTGTCATTGTAATTTGCTACTATTGCTTCACATGTTTGTCATATATGAAAAAGATCAATAACTTGTATTACCTATCTATTTTATAAACTTTATCTTCTTTTCTATCTGTTCTCTTTTAGACAATGCTTCCCTATTTCTATGCAGATAGATATTATTTTGTCACTATAATTATTAAATAGAAATAAACTCACAAAACCTTTTATTGTTTTCTCTATGATAATTATGCAGCCTTATTTCATATTCCTGACTTTGAAAACATGTTTTCAAACTTGAAGAACAACAAATAAATGTTAATCAAAATAGTAAAATTCACACCAAGTGGAAGCTTCTGTTTTATCTTCAATCAAAGTTATGCGCTAGATTATATCTTCTCAATAGTATTTTGTTTCTCTTGGTTGGAATGACTGTCTTGTGATGTTAAGAGTTTGTTCTTTATGTAGGCATATATTCTGGGAACCAGATGCTAGTAAGCTGAATAAGAATTATTGCCGCAATCCTGACGATGATGCCCATGGTCCCTGGTGTTACACAGGGAATCCTCTCATTCCTTGGGATTATTGCCCTATTTCTCGTTGTAAGTACATTAGTGTTCATTTTAAGATGAAATATTTTAAATAGACTGCATCTACTCTAACGTGTTGCTTTAACCTCCAGAGGAAGAAATAATATATGAGGGCTTGAGTTGATCTGAAAACAAGGAAGCATTCCGCGCGCACTCATACTTATACACATTGCATGGTCTCCACCTCTCCTCTAGATAAGGAGAAATTATGCTAAAAAATTTTGCTCCCATAGAAGATCCCCATTTGGAAACTAGACATACTCAGTGGCCATTGCTCTAATATGATTGAGCAGAAAGACCTCCTCAATAATGCTATTGGTTTAACCTCTGAAAGTAGCATAGCTTTTAGCGAAATCCCCAGCCCACTGACAGATCAATGAGTTAACTTGAAAAAGTGATCCATTTTCTTTGCCATTTTTTAGACCAGAACGAGAAGCCTAAATTATTCGATGCGCATTTACAAGCTTGTTAAAAACATATGGGTACATGAAATAAAAAAAACATATGCAAAATATATAGTATATGTTTAATGTCATTAAATATAGTTGTTTTAAATGAGTAAGAAAATAAATCTTCAAAATGAACTTAATAAAAAAGTAAAACTTATTAATGAGACAAAATTATTATTAAAGTATCAGAAACCATTTCTATGGGTCAAAATGGAAAAGAAGAAAATTACTGTTAATAACATTGCTAAGGGCCTATGTGATCAAACTCTTTCAATCAGTTTGGGCAAATGTATCAGGATTTTTCAACCTTAATACTATTGCAACATGGGCTTCATATATCTTTTGGGCATTTATCTTTTCCTTGTAAGATATTTAGTTCTCTCCTTGGCCTTCCTAACCTAAAATGTCAGTCATAACAATTAAAGGTAACACCAGAATTGCACATCACCTCGGGTAGCGATGGTGAATGTGGTAAAATCATCCCCATAGAGCTGAGTACTACATATTGGATTAGAAATATGTCCTCAACATGTTATTGATTGGAAAAGCCTTTTTAAAAAACTCAGTCCTTGACAAGAGTCCACTTTATACGCTATGTATCTCATGTTTCACTCTTATCATAGCAAATCCTTAAAATGTTATGTTAAACTACTAAGATGGTAGAATATGGGTCTGTAATGTCACCGCTGATGGAGATAGCCCAGTATATCTTAATTAAAAAATAGATAAAAAATAAAAAGGATGTATTTTCACAAGTTTGGTAAGAATTCTGCATTATGACGCTTTTAATGATGAGACAGGGACCTTGAAATAAGCAGCAAAAATACTCACTGTAAGAAGAGAGGTTAAGAAAATGACAAATACCACATGATTTCACTCATATGTGGAATATAATGACACAGACAAAGGAAAATACAAACCTAAATCAAAATGAATCCTAGAAATCTGACTACAGAATTGAGGCTTCTATAGGGGGAGGATGAGCGACTCTGAGCAAAGCTAGGAGGTGTCCTCATAGATTATGGTGGAGGATTTTGGGTGCTTTGGTGGTGGTTGTGGTGTGGTAACATTGTCTGAGTCTGTACCCCTAAATCATACAAGTACTGTAAGCCAGTCTTATTTCAGTAAAGAATACAGTTTAAAAATTAACAATTCAAAATAAAAACTATAGACAGTAGATTGAAAAAATGATGGTACTACTTTAAAATGTGAAGTAAAAGTATAAATCTATTTTTTGTAAGAGGTCATGTTTTATGAAATTGTAGTCATGATTTATGAAATTGTAGAATAAAAAGGTTAACTTTTTAGATAGCATGAAGTATTTTAACAATTGACTTGAAGTTCTCAAACTAATTTTAATAAATAATTCTATATTAATAAACATGTTATTTACATATAAATACTATTTCATATTATATTTTATTTTATTCACTATAATAATTGTCACTTCAATTAATTGTTGTATTCCTAAAGTCCTACTACTTTATGCATATTACAGTTTGTATAGGTCACGGAAATGTCCTTTTATGGAAGACAACTGTTATCAAATTTTAACACTAAAACAAATCTACACACATTATTAATAAAGCATTAATTTTAATAATAGTCCTACTTCACTTTTTGTAAAGTCTCTTACAGGAATAATGGGCACACATAGAACATCCAATTCTTTAAGAAGAAAAAAAGATAAATTATCTCACTTCTAAAATAAAAATTCTGTGAAATTAAATTTGTAAATAACAGAATGGCTTTTTAATACATATATATTTAATAATAAAATGGTCCCATGGAATCTCAGGGAACTATGATTTAGTTTAGAAACCTAAGTAGTGACACAGGAGTTCAATAATTTTAAAGTTTTCAAAATGATTTTCAACTGACATTTGTAAACTAAAAGTAATATACTATTGAAAGATTTCAGACTGTTGTTACTATTTGATTAAATACTATTACAGATAACTCATTTTTATTTCAATGTATTCTGAACATTAATTTCAATAAATACTTTTACAGTGTCATTTTTCTAACTAGTATTTATGGCCAGGATTTATTTACATTACCCTCTTGGTGAAAGGCTAATAAAATTTATCGTTAAAAGATTTGAATTCTTATTTACTTAACTACAGAGAGTGTAAAGATCATTTTCACACTGTACACTTGTATTACAAAATGTAAAGATTTTATTTCTTTTTAAAAAATGCTTACATAATATCTGTTTATTGTTAAGATTATCAACTGTGCCAAAAACAAAACTGCAGAAATGTCTGTATGTTTTTCTATATATGTGCACATTTAGTAGTTTTTTTAAAAATCTTCTTATAATTATTAAAAATGTAGTGGTTAAAATCTTCAACTGTAACTTTTTGGGTGAGAATTCCAACTCTAATTATATATGTCCTTAGACAAGCTACTTGTATCTCTACTTGTATTTACTTATTTATTAGCAATTTAAAATTGAACTGTTACTGTGCACTCAGTCCTTTGTGGCATGCTTTGTATGTCAAGATAATAACCAAACTTCTTATCTCAAGTAGTTTTCAATGCAGAGATTTATGTAAATAATTTTAAATATAATCATTAAATGAATGTAATGATTATTCTCATTTTAAAACATAAAATTAGAATGGGAACATAGCTGCCTGAAGAAATATGTGATGTTTATCAAGTTCTAACTTAAGTTGAAACTTCAAGAATGTTTTTTTAAAAGATTTGTCTTCAGTAAGAGCTCATACTTGGTTGAGTCCAGAAAATACACACTTTCTCTGTGTCTCTGTCTCTCTCTGCCCTTTCTCTCTTTCTCTCTCTCACACAATACACCTACTTTTTCTTATAGGTAAGATTTTTATGATTGCTGTTTTCCTCAAATTTAAGTTGAATCAATATAAAACAATATTTGTAAATATATATGAAATATAACAAATTTATATCTTCAGTTTTTGAGTCCTGTGGTAAATATGGTACAGGAAAAGTAAAGGAAAACTTTTGCTCAGAATGTGTGACAAAAGAATTTGTAATGGGTTTTAAAAATTCATAATCTAGCTACCAATGAGAATCTCCAGAAATCTGACTTTAAGTTATATTTCAGCTTATTCTAAAAAGTGAGAATTATTGCCTTAAAGCAAATTATATGTGTAATATCTATAAATCGTTAAAACCAAAATTTATATATTTACACATTTTTGAAGTACTCAAGTATTTAGAAATGTATAACAATGAACTATGCACTCTGTGACTTTTAACTTGATGCTTAATAGGAGACTTGATGTATAATTAAGGATAGAACAAATAGTCTAGTCTTTCTCATCACAACAACATAAGGGATAAATATCTAGATTTTTATTTAACTAGCTTGAGTGGAAAACAATATTTTTGATTTTTTAATGACCATAATCACTCTCAATCCTAATTTATACTATGAACAAAAACATTGAACTCAGTTGACTCTAAGACAAAACCCTCCCTTAGGATAAGCTAAAGGAAAAGGAAAATGATGATATGTAGAAGGTCACTGTTATACTTACTCATTTAAAATACCCAGTCCTGAAAAATGAACATAAATAAAAATCCCTTAGCATGTATTAATTCTCTTGAGATTTCTCATAAATAACAATCAAATTTGCATCTATTGCAAAGGAATCCATATGCCATTACTGTGTTGTTGCCAGTTTATTTGAGCTCAGGGCATTTCCAGGGATTAACAACCAGCTGGATCTAAACAGCGCCTGACTAAACTCTATGTCATCAATTCTGAACAGTCAGACATTAAACTCCAGGAAATGTCTTGTGCCTCATTCATTTCTGTGTAAGTATTTTCAAATCCTAGTTTCTCTTAAGCCTTTCTTTTTGTAGTAATTAGACCCCAGATGGAAGGTTTGAAAAAAAAAAAAGAATTAAATTATGAGGTTTAGTAAGAACAAATTTATGTTTTGAGTGGTCTCTTTTTTCCATACTTTTTTTTAAACTACCATCTGGAAAAAACAATCTTTGAAATATTCTAAGAAAACATAATTTTATTTTGTTATCCCTTTCGCCCATTATTGACATTAATTTCTATCTTCTAGAATTCTTGAAGAATTTTCTGAGGCATGTGAAGTTTTATTTATCCTTAATTATATAAAAATAAGTGAATTTTAGAAAAATATAAACAGTCCAAATTACAGTAAAAAATTAGTCTACATGAATGTCTCAAGTGAAGACTAACATGCCTTTGGTGCTGTTCAGTGGAATGCCAGTTGTGTATTCTGTAGAGCATCTTAGTTGGATGAAGCTGCTCTTTGGTATCTACAGTATAACTCAAGTTGCAAGTGCACACAAGTCACACCCAAGAGAGTTTTTATAGTTATAAAAAGTTTTTTTTTATATTATCCACTACCAATATGTACTTACTATCTTCAATATTGTCCAGTAAAGATGACACCTAGTCAAAAATATACTACATTTCATTTTTGAATGTCAATAATTTAGTAAATTACCCAGTTCATAAATTTTGGATTTCAATATGTAGCTTTGTTTCTATATAACATAAATGTATATATTCTTACAGGTGAAGGTGATAACACACCTACAATAGTCAATTTAGACCGTAAGTAATATTCTAAAATTTATTTGAGTCCCTATGTATTATAAATGATACCATTATTAACTTCATTTGAAAATATTTTATCACTGAACTAACATCTATCATAAAAATAAATTAGTCTATTTTTAAAAATATTTTTCTGTATGTATATGGACAAAGTTTGCAAAGGTAACTATACTAAATATCAAAATTAAATGCTTTATCAGGAATTCTGTAATATCTCCTTTGACTTTGAAAAGAGCATTTACATATGCTTTTGTTCTAGGTACAGTGTATATAATGGATCTTTACTATCCTTTACATCCAGTATGCTAGTCAGAAAGAACAAACCCAGACTTTTAGAAAGTTATGCACTGTCTCTTTCCTGCTCTAGCTCTAAAACTCTTTGCATGTGCTTCAGTCTACTAAGCAAAAGATGACAGGATCTGAGAGGTTCAGTTAATCCTCAGTTTAAGAAAATCTGTTGGGAACTGCTTTTTTTTTTTTTAATTTTCACATATTTCTTGGGCTGAATGAAGCTATTCAAGAGCTTTGATTTACGAGACCACCTGCTGGGTCCCAAGCTGAGGAAGTAAATGGAAAACTGTTCTAGAACATGGAAAAAGATGTAAAGGATCAGGCAAGGAACACGGAGGAGAGTTAGGAAAAAGTTTACTCCAAAGAATTATGCATTATGTCATTTGGACATAGTGAATGCCCATAATAATTACATCACTTGAATACCACTTCAATGTTTATAATGTTAGCGTTGTTTCAAATGCCTCTTCATTCTTATATATTCATACATGTTCAGAAGTAATAAACCAAATACAGGTTTGTTTTTCACCCAGGCTTTTGATTTCCATTGAAATTTAGAAACAATCACTAAAAATAGTCACTTTATGTGGAGGTTGGTGAGGAAAATACAATTAATGTTCAACCTTAAGAACTTGTACTTATTGCTGTGTTGGCAAAGCCACTATCACTCTCATGGCAATGCTGTCAACCTCAAATTGACTTGAGTTTCTGCATTACTTTTCTACTTAAATAAGAAATCCAAACGTTTAGGGTCTGATGGGTCACTATTGTCATAAAACTTATTTTCTCCCCTCACCCCAAATATTCTCCTGACACAATTACAGTAGCTCTGTTTTTCTAGTTATCATTCATTGCATTTAAGAAAGCTGAGCGGCACAGATTATTTAAAATGTTTACTCAGAATGTTATATTTGCTCCTCTTTTTAGATCCTGTAATATCTTGTGCCAAAACAAAACAATTGCGAGTTGTAAATGGGATTCCAACACAAACTAATGTAGGATGGATGGTTAGTTTGAAATACAGGTAATTATTAATAGAAAGAAATCATACATATTTGGGTTAGTTGCTAAAGTCATATTCTCAGCAGTATGGCCATGTATGTTTATGCAAATCATGTCCTACACATGTGCAGCCTTATGAGATGAGACTGATGACAATCTGCTTGCTGAAATGTAAGTCCTGAATTTTATCATTTTTGCCCCTTGAATAGTGGCTTCTTAAATGTTCACAAAGGCAACTTATATGTTGTCATTGTTCCTGATCGTGACACTTCAATACTGTTTAAGCAAATGATTATTACTTATACTTTGATATCACCATAGCAGCTTTAATACATCATTACCTTTCCAATGTAGGATATTATGAGTTTATTTTCTAACATGTCTATGACTATAACAGAAATTTTGTATGTTTTTTAACTTCTGAAGTTTTTCACTATACTTCTAATGAAAGTGATAATGACTTAAAATTCAGGAGTATACCATCATAAAAACAATTAACAGTCTATTGATAGTTGAATAGTATTGTTTTTATAAATTCCAGTGTGGATAAAAAGTTCTTAATATATCTCTCAAAGTTTTAAGTTTTAAGAATCCCCTTAAAATACAATAAAAACAAATTAAATTTTGTAAATATGGTGTGAAGTTAAATATTGAAAATAAAAGTTAACATTTGAGCTTGCTCTCTACCTACATATATATTCTTATAACAGAGTATTAAATTTTTTGTCATTATACTATTGGAGCCTCCTCATGCAGCAAACCCCAAAATGTAACTAAATTCTAGCCATTCATTCCCTTGTTTTCTGGAGATCATGTTCCTCCCTCTAAGTTGTATGATGCTGTTTCCACTGAAATTTGTCACTTCCTTTCTTCATAGTACATGATTGATTTTTTTTTTCTTTTGTCTTCAAATACCAACCTCAAAACTACTTTTTGGAAAATCCCCTTGTTCGTCTGCCTCTAGCCTGTTAGGGTAGAGGAAGTATATATTTGTATACAATTAAATCATTATACTAAAATAGTATCATTAGACTAAAATAAGACAACATAGGACTGAAGATCTTTTATGAGTAATCAATTTCTAAACAAACATAGAGTGCATATTCTTTGATTCCTATGGCTTTAGATCATGATGTAGGTGCTGGACTAAAGTAGTCTTTCAGTATGTCCTTCTCAAGAAGCACCTCATCAAATTCTGTAAATATTTATGTTGATAACTGTGTAGCTGTCCTAGGTGTATAGTACAGACATAGATTGACAAGTTAAAAAAGATTATTCAATATGGTTGTACATTATGAAGCTTTAATGAGTTTTAATGAAGAATAAAAAATGTGGGGAGGAGTTAACTTTATTATAGGAAATATTCCAAGAGTATGCACGTCTGAATTACTTAGTGATTCTTTGCAGTGATCCTAACTCTGGCAAAAAATGTCATATGCTTATGAATTTATTATTATCAGTAAGGATAAGGATACTACTTTGAAAGTCTCCAGACTTCAAGAAGCAAGTGAAATTATTTTTTGTCAAATGAGAGCAATATAAACGTTTAGAAAAAAATTCCCTTTAAATCTAAGTTTTAAGTAACAGCGGCTGTTTAGTTTTCTACCAGAGCACATACTGAGAGAAATAGGAATTAAAACTCAATATATACTCTTAGCCTCCTGTGTGGTACAGCCATAAATAACTGTGGCCTCAGTCTGGGAATCATCTTCTGTTACTCTATGAAGCACTGAACATCTGTACTTTTTGGAAATGAAATTATGAAAGGTTGCACTTTTACAATTTCCCTGCTTTAAAAATAATTACAGATTTTGGATGTCATCAAATAAGTATTAGAATATATTATTCTTTACAAGAAAACTATACTATACTAATGTTTTTGCAAAATTGTGTGAATTATATAAATGAAATATATTTCTGGTCTTAAAGCTATACTCTAAATTAGCACCAGAACTAAATAAAGGTAATGAAAGAAAGGAATAATGTACATGAGATATATATATATATCTCATGTACATTATCTCATGTACATTACATATATAAATATAAATAAATACATATATAGATTTTTCCATGGCTTGAATAAAAACTCAAATTTGTCTTTTTTATAATCAAAGTTGAATTTTAAGTATTGCTTTTGTTGTTTTTGTGTGTTTTGTGTTTATTTTAATTAACCTATATTTGTAGCATGTCATTCGATCTCAAGGATACACACATGTATGAAGGTGTGAGTTGGAAGTCTATCTTGAGTAATGAATGGGTTTCTTATTCAAAAAAATTTTATTCATAAAAACCTAATCATATTATGTAAAAAAGTACCAATATTGCAATCAGCAAATGTCATTCTTCAGATAAAGGATTACTCATTTTACTTGAGTTGAGTTAATTTCTACATTTTCCTTTCAAGTGCTTTTATTTTTAACAAATGAGCCATAGATTTTGCATTAATTGGCAGGCACCTTTTTTGCACAGATGTTAGTTGTTTCTCTTTCCTCTTTCTCATAGAGATAAACATATCTGTGGAGGATCATTGATAAAGGAAAGTTGGATTCTTACTGCAAGACAATGTTTTCCTTCTCGGTAAAGTGTTTCTGAACTGATATTTGTTTTAAGCATTTAAAATATATATGTCTTCCACTTTTAGACTTAGAGTATGTTTTCATTTAATAGAGATTCACCACCATGAGGTAAAAACATCAGTATTAATTTTAGATTTGGCTCACAAATTACTTTCATTTTATTGATATTCACTTACTAGACTCCACTGTTTTTTTCACAACTATGGTATTACTCTCATTTGGGGAGAAATTTTAGTTAGAATTATGTAAATAATTTTGATTTCAACCTTTAATTTATATTTTCTATTTCTGAATAAAAGTTACTTTCTTAAATTATCAATAGACTACTCAATTGTTATTCCTTCTGTTATGTAAAGTTAGATTTAGATTCATCTTAGGAATTTCAACAATTTTCAATGACAATTTTCAATTTTCAATGAAAAAAATTAAGAGGCATCATTTGTAAGACTACCTCCTGATTCTCTTTAAGGTCCTTTTGATTTTAGTATCAATTTTCACCTACCATTAACAAACAAATATATGCATAGCTAACATAAAAAAAACTTTGCCATAAAACCATAATTCATATTGTTTTAGCTTACAATTTTTCACAAATGGCTCACTCTTTAATGAGCATAATCAGTTTTTTAAAAAATAGCCAATAGCCATTTAGAATTTCAGCAGTTGAAGGGATCTTGCTACTTATATATTCTTGTAGTATTGAGACTACCTTTTAATACATGTATTGCTCTTTACTATACTTTTTAAATAGACTTTACACTGGTTTACAACACTGTATATGAAATACATATATCATATATGTATGTTACCATACAATACTACTAAAGCAATCTGAGCTCTTCACTATGGTCTTATATTACTTTAAAACAACATCTAAATTTAGGTGACATATAAGTGAATATAGCATGTATATGAATAATATTATACAATCTAAAGTTATACTTTGTATTTTTTTAACCTAGAAACAAAGATTTAAAAGATTATGAAGCTTGGCTTGGAATCCATGATGTCCATGGAAGAGGAGATGAAAAACACAAACAAGTTCTAAATATTTCCCAGCTGGTATATGGACCTGAAGGATCAGATCTAGTTTTATTGAAACTTGCTAAGTTAGTTCCTTATGGCTATTTTTAATCTTTAACCTAGACTAGACCAGTTGAAAATTATCCTCTTCCTTATGTTTATTTATAAAAAATACATCACATGTTGTGTGTGTGCATTTTCAAAAATGAAGTTGTATCAAAGCTCAGTGAGCAATTAACAGTTAACAGATTTAAAAAATAATTAAAAATAGTGATGGTTATTTATTCATAAATATTATCATATAAATGATCATTTCTGACTTTCCTTTCACATTTCTATATTATATAGTAGATATGTCCTCTCTTTAAGAAAGACTAGAACTATCATAATTTAATATTAATGTTCAATTTAATATCTTAATTTTGTTGAATCTGTAACTATAATTATATTTTCTCATTTCAGACCTGCTGTTCTTGATGGTTTTGTTACTACAGTTGACTTACCTAATTATGGATGTACAATTCCTGAAAAAACCACTTGCAGTGTTTATGGCTGGGGTTACACTGGATGTAAGTTATTTTTAAAAATAAAGCAGTATTGCATTTATTTTATGAAATAGTTCTGTATTTGTGTATTACTTTTCACCTTGCTCTGCACTCATTAACTGTAAATATTTTGCACCATTCTAGTGATTAACTATGATGGACTATTACGAGTAGCACATCTCTCTATAATGGGGAATGAAAAGTGTAGCCAATATCATCAAGGGAAAGTGACTCTTAATGAATCTGAAATATGTGCTGGGGCTGAAAATATTGCATCAGGACCATGTGAGGTAAAAAAAGGAGTCTATAAATAATATGTGGTCAATATCATAGTTTCTCATGTTTGGTTTTTATTCTTTTTTTTATAATTCAAAAGCTTATGTAACAACCTTTTCTAAGAAAGAGGAATTAGGAAAGATCACCCTATATTAATCTTATGCATTTCGTTCAACTAAATGGTAGGACAACCTATGTTTCATTATCAGCAAATTATGATAACATTTGATTCTACAAAAAATAATTACTAAATAACAGTCAGAATGCCACTGGGAAACTATTCAAACTAGTAATTGTAATATTCAGTTTGATACAATAGCTTACATTTCTGTAATATTTTCTTAACTTATCATACTAAATACCCTCTGAATGGAAAATATTAATAATATTATTAAAACGCAAATGTCTCATTTTGAACTTTGAGGTGTGTTTTTGGTTAAGGCTATATGTAAGTGTGAGTGTATCTGTGTGTGTGTCTTTAAACAAATTCTGGTTTAGAAAATCAAAAGGTCAAAGTTTGTGACTTGAGAGTTTGCATATTTTCATTTGTTAGACAACTGTTCTTTCAACTTGGCATTGTTTCTATCCCTATTTACATAGACAAGCGTTAAACTGTTATTTCAGATGTATTTTGAATGTAAGAAGCATGCTCTAAAAGTCTGAAAACTGCATATTATACTATTATAGCATGGTATGGAATAAGTTAAAAATATTGAAATGCCTTTTGACATGTAGGAAACTGTCCTAAGTATGGAGTATAAATATGTATTGACGTGCATGTCATATAAATATACATATATATTTCTGCATATCTTTATAATTATCATTGGTTTACATTAAAGAAAATGTTTACTAATGTAAAGAGTTTTAGAACTACTTTAAAATGATATGATGAAAAACAGATTATGTATTTATAACCATTTTCAAAATTGGTGTTCTTCCAGTAAATAAGTATGCTGTGTTTATTTAACATTTTAAAATGTACTGGAGGAAATTCTCTCTCTCTCTATCTATCTATCTATCTATCTATCTATCTATCTATCTATCTATCTATCTATCTATCTATCATCTATCATCTATGTATCTATGTGTCAATGTGTCTATCAACTGTTTATTTCAGTAAAAGTCCTGTGAAGACAGTTTTTTAATAATTTTAAAATTTAAGTACAGCAATAAGATACACACATATATATTATGCATTTAATAACATCAGTACATGCATGAAGCAAAAATTGATAGGCTTGCAGGGAAAAATAGATAACTTTAAACTAATAATTGAAATTCTAATCACTGTTTTCAATAATGACTAGAAGATAACTAATAGGACAGAGAATATATGTAGTACAATAAAACCTAGATATACCAAATTCAGAAAATTCTGCACAGCACAGTCTTCATGTGCATATAGGACATTTTCCAGGACAGATCATATATTAGGTAACAATTTCAGTGTCAGTATAGAAAATGTAGTTATCAATCAATAAAGCTTTTCTTACCAAAAAGGAATTTAGAAGTCAATTACAAAAATATAGCTATTCAGTGTCATAGAAATTAAATAACTTATTAACCAATGGATCAATGTGGGCACTATAAGTAAAATTAGAAAATACAAAGAGGTGAATGAAAATGAAAACATAACTTACCAAAATGTATGGGAAACTGCAAAAATAATGCTTCCTGTACCAACATTTTTGGTCTAAAAGAATATATTGAAAACAAACCAAAAAATCAAGTGTATACCCTAATATTACAACTTAAGAACCTAGAAAAATAAAAGCCAACTAATGTCCAAATAATGAAGGGAATGGTTAAGGTTAGAGAATAATATGTGAAATAAAGAACAGAAAAACAGTTGAGAAAATTAATGAAATCAAATCAAAATTAAGTGAAATTAAAAATAATGAAATTGGTTAATTGAAACAGGTAGTGATATTGATAATATTTAACTAGATGAACTAAGAAAAGAAAAGTTCACATACTAAAATGAGAAATGAAAATGGGGACAATACAAATGATTCTATGAAGTAATGTTGATTATTAGAGAGTTATCTGAAAATTATATAACAAAATTTTGCTTAACCGTTGAAATTTAACCATTATAATATTATAGATGTTCCTTACACATGACATTTACTGGAAGATCTAAATTGTACTGTGAAATCTAGAACAACTGTGAATCACACCAAAATTTAAGTCATTGCAAAATGTTTGAATCAAAAATCAAGATAAAACTTGTAGAAGTAGCTGGCATTACATTGGATATATGTCAGATTAATTTTCTTATCCTGAAGATATTTTCTTTGCAAGAAGAAGTTTACAGAAAGGAAGAAAGAAGAAAGGAAGATAAGGAAGAAACTGAGCAACAAAGATGAAAAAATGAGATAGATAAGGAAATATAGGAGAAAGCAGAAGTTCTAAGGTGATGAGGAAAAGCAAGAAACAATCATGGCAACTTGTAATCATATAATAATAAGCCTCTACATTGGCTTTTTCCTTACAACTGCAAAACAAACTCTGGACTAGCTCTTACTTTACTTTCCTGACACTTATCATTGCAAGGGATATTGCAGGCCAGTATGTGCACCTCAAAACTGTGTCAGAAAACTGAGGAGTTATAAATAGAACCCACATGAAAAGGGAAGGAGTATACAAACCAATGGGTTATCACTGACCTTGAAAAGACAAGGTCATCAAGAGAAGTTTTCTGTGATTAAGGTACCCAAGACCATTGAATTATCAAGTACAAAGTTTAAACTACACCAAATCTTGGAGCCTATTTAGGAAACTATTCACTTATCCCATGTTTTGAGAATGCTACTAAAATGTTTTGAGAATGCTTTTCTGGCATAGTCTGAAGAACTAGAGGTCTTCATGTGTGTGTGTCCTCAGTTTTTGACTTTAACATTGGAATATTATACTAGCACATGCTTGTTACTTTTTATCCTTATTGATAAAACTTCCAAAAGTCATTTATTCTCCAAATATGATTTTTATATTATTGATATTTAAAGTAGTAATTGAACCACTGAAAAATATCTATTGAAAAACAAATGTCCCAAATGTTTACATAATATCAGTAGCATAATATTTAGTGAGAGTTTCCTAAAATCAGTTACTTTGAAGCATTCATATGAAGTTCACCAGTAATCACTGGTGCATTCATTTAAAAATAAGATTAACCCACAAACTGTAGTTTATATGAGGTCTCTTAGAATAAACTATTGTGTCCTTACTAAATATGAGATCAAGATATTTGATCTTATATTTCTTCTCTCCTGTACCCTTTACAGAATGCTGATAAGTTTCTTCTTTCTGCTTGCATGGTAACTAAATTTTGCAATAATTTACTTTCATCTCATTACATCACCATTGGTGGAAAATTAAGTTACTCCTCAGCACTGTTCTGAAACCAGTCATTTCAATCTTAGGAAGTTGTTTGGTTCATCAAAGTGTTGTAGATTACATTACAGATCTGTAGTAATTATACATGACAATATGTTTAAATATATATGTGTATGCATGTGCATATCAGAAAATATACTCAGAAGTTAGCCAGTCAAGTCACCTATGTATCACCTATCTAAATCTGATTATGTAACAGAGTTACCCCACAAGATATACCATGAAATCATAGGTTATTTTCCATTAGTAGCAACTATAAAATTTAAATAGGGCTATGTTAACTGTTAACACCAACAGTAAGTATAGGAATATTACTTTTCTGTATCTGGAAAAGCAATTTCCAAATCACATATAGAAAAAAATTATCAGCAGCAGGTTTTTGCTTAATTTGTTAGGATCACTTGGGGGATAGGGTTGGGAAAATGAAACAAAAATCTTTAGAAATAAAAATTAAATATGTTTAATAATTAAAATCATATGGATACCAGTGGGTTTCTTTTGTGTTTGCATCATTCTACACTTTCCAAATTTTCATATAGATCAGATTTTGAAACCATTTTGGAATAAAACAAAATATCATGAAATAGCTACCAGAGGTTATACATTAATTAGTCTTTTCACATCAGTTAATTAATCTTTTTCATATTAAAAGTGTGAATATTTTGGAAAAGTCATTTTTAATGATTACTATTCATGATAGACACTGAAAACTTTTGTACTTATTTTTATTAGGCAATTTAATAGAATTCTAACAGGTATAGTATATCAATTTTATGGTTTTAATATTTCAGCGATAGTAATTCTCATTTTTAAAAATGTGTTATTTTTGAGATACAAATCTATATAGGAAATACTAGTGAATTATTCTTTGATCATTTCTAAAATGATATTGTGTTATTTCTATTGTTGCATGTCTTCTTTCTAGGGGGATTATGGAGGCCCACTTATTTGTGAACAACATAAAATGAGAATGATTCTTGGTGTTATTGTTCCTGGCCGTGGATGTGCTGTCCGAAATCGTCCTGGTATTTTTGTTCGAGTAGCTTATTATGCGAAATGGATACACAAGATCATATTAACATATAAGGTACAACAGTCATAACTGATGTGTACCTGAAGCTTTCATCAGTACAACTCTCTTTTACAAGAAGATTTCAGAGAATATGGAATTAAAAATTCACTTAAAATTATCTTAAGACAACTACTTGAGTGTCATGTTTGTTAAAGATACTCATTAATATTTATGAGTGTTTTCTGTCATTTTGTCTGTCAATGTTATTTTGTATGTGTTGAAGTGAATTGAGGTTCATGCAAGTTGTGTAACATATCTCCTGAAGATACTTGAATGGGTTAAAAAACGCAAAGGTATAATTGCTGGATGAGAAAAGATTTAATGGAAAACATCAATTAATCTCTGCTGCTTTCCAAGGTTAATTTCTTAATAAAGAGTAAATTGTAAGTTAAATATTATTTTAACCTCGAAAAACAATTTATACCTTTGTTCATTGTTACTCTACATTAAATTATATTAACTGTCATATGTCATACATTATATATTTAATTCATTTCTCCTAACCAGGTATTTTATAATACTAGTACAAAAGCATGTACCCATATATTCCTGCCTGGGTACACTGTCCCTGAACTAGATTTCAAATTATGTAGTATCTAATATAACCCCCAATATTTTGAATGTGTGTACTTATAGTTTTTCCTAAAGAAAAGATCAAAATTTCTAACCAGAAGAAATATTAAAAGAAAGGTGCAAGATAGAAGTCACTGGCTTATCTTTGTACATAATCTACAGATGACCTTCATTAGCTGGCATTTGAGGCATGTATGGTCATTACCCATAAAGTTAGATGACACCTAGTCTAGATATGTACATAGATTTATTATCCTAATGTTTATGATGTAGTTCTAATTTTTAAAGGGTGAAGGGTAATACGTGTGCTAGTATTAATTTCTTTTCTACAAATGTAGGGTCTTTATGCAAGATTTTTTAGATTATTTTTTAAAATACTGTTTAAATTCTTAGTTAACTGTTTTATTGAAGGAATTTAAAATTTATTTTTTCTTTAAAATGTATTTTAGGACATTAATTCTAAGACTTGCTGCTGTGATTGGCTTCTAGCTTATCATCTTTAAATTAAAAAAAATGTGGAATAGGAACATTTCCATGTCTCCAAAATTTTGTAAATAGCTTTCATAAAATTATACATTGAAGAATATAGTGGGATTAAAAAAATCAGTACTTTTCTTAACTTGGAACTTTTAATTATAGAACTACTCAAATTAAGGGCAAAAATTTAAGGTAAGGAACTTCTTTGTCTAAACTGTTTTCAGTTATTCTTTAAAGGAAAGTTAAATCTGCTGCATAAGATATCAAGATATCTTCATTTTACTTGGCTTTATTTTACTTGCATCTTCCTTAATACCATGGAATATATTAATTAAAATTTTGTATTCTGAATGATAATAGCCATATTTATTATTGCACTTGTGACTAAGTATAATGTATTGGTTAAGGAGGGGGATAACAAAATGTAAAAGATGAGTGTCTGAATTTTCACAGAATTTTCCTGTACAGATGATCTTTAAAATTAATTATTTGAAGACTTGACTCTAGTATTCATTTCTTTAAATAACTCTTTCGAATGATTCTCTTACAGTCAGATATTCAAAGAATGCCCTAAAATCTTAATAGGACTCCATGTTGAATAAAATGCTTTTAGCTCATGAATTTAGTCCACAGAGCATAGGGCAGCAAATCCAGAAATGCTCTTCCAAATATTTTGTGAGAAGATATATGCTGGTATCGAGAACTAGTGAGAGAAAGCTTCAACAACTTACCAGTGCACAAGAGGTCATATTTCTCTTTCCCTTATATGAATATAGTACTTAAAACACTTTGAAATTTCAAAGATATATGGCTCAATATTAAAGTATTTTGCAGTTCCTTCTTACCAAACTGGCAAATTTATAAAGTCATATATTAATGATGTGAAACATTTATAAAATTGTTATAGTTTTTATTAGTTCACCTTGTAAACTAGTTCATTCATGTCTTTACCTCTAAATTTCCATGGAAAGAGAGATAGAGATTACCTAGATAAAATATTCAGCTAACTTTTAAAACATTTTGAACTCAGTGTTTTCCATTTAATTAAAGGGTAAAAACAAGACCGTCAAGCATGATGAGCAAAGCAGTTTTCTCTTTGGAAGGTTTCTATCGTGACAGAAGACCAGTGAAATTAACAAGGAAAGCAAAATGAGCAAGATATATGTGTATTAAGTTGTAGGGCAGGGTAAAATCATGTCAGTCATTTTTCTCAGTTGCAAATACTATTTTTCTGGGCATTTTCTTAATCAACCTCAAAGTCTTAAAAAAATCAATTAATCCAAGATTACATTTAATTTTGAGTCCTGAATAAAAGGATCTCTTAAATTAGAAATTTCAATACTGTTGTTGTTTTGGTGGTTCTAACAGTTGTTGTGTGTTTTTATAATTGTGGACATTTTCTTATGTCTGCAGAAACTAGAGGTGTAAAATTTAAATATTTGTCTTAATGCTTCTGCTGTGCAGAAGGAATAATTCTTTTGTATACTTCTTTAATTTTATTGTAAAATATGTAATGATTTTAACCAACTTGCTGTGGGCAGGTCCCCAGTAAAGTGATTTCCATTGAGTCAATCTCTAGTTTTAATAGGCTCCTGTTTGCTATCTAAGTGTTTCAAACTATGGGAAATGTGAGACACTGGAGGGCAAGAAAAATAACAATAATGGCATGTGATAGCAAAATTGTATTTCACTTATTCCTGTGAATATTTCTTGTTGGTACCAATGGTACTGTACAGAGTGAATGTTATAGCCACACATTCTTTTGAAAAGAACACTGTCAAGAAGTGAGAGGCTGCTGTTAGGCATTTTTTAGTTGTTTCTAGTTTTTGTTTCTTAAATAATTTTGTAATATAGTGATCACATGGTGAATATTTTTAATAAATTATCACTAAATTTTAAAAATTCAGCTACTTAATTCAAAAATAATGACTTTTAGTCACTCTCATGTAACTCACATGAAAATGAAATTAATTTGAGTACATAGGGCTTTTTTGAATAAAGTATTTTTTCACAATAATGTCCAAGAATATGTTATCTTTCAATATTCAATGGAATTTTCATCTTAGAATTCACTAAAACCAAGTTAAAATTCTCTGGACTGTTAAATCTTGACAGTGTAATTTTAAATAGGTTCATTTCCATTTGCACAGAAAGTTTCTGTCTTTAGGAAACTGAATATGGAATACTGTGGATATTATGACTGTTTGCGTGTAAATAGGAAATTGAAAAGTTGTTTATTGAGTGTTTGTAGATGGTTGCTTACCCAAAGAGGGAACACTGTGGTTATGACTTGTATATAAAATTTCTGTAGTTAATAAAATTGCTATTTTTATAGCCATGATTATATTATTATTAATAATAATAAAATATTTTATCAAAATTCTCCCCTACTCTTATTTTGATTATTCATGGGTATATATGAATTTGCTCTATAACTTAAAGGAGAAAACAATGGTCTTATTGACAGAAAATGCATATTCTTTGTTGCAAGAAATCTTATATGAGCTGTTTACAAGATGAAGACAAAAAATTGCCATTCCAATTCTATCCAAGGAAATGTCAGTGATCTTCAGTAAATCATTACTCTTTACTCACCTTTATTCTACTGTAGAATATAACTTTTTGGTCATTGTTCATATTTGCTAGAATAATGATATGATTTAATTACTAACATGTAAGTATTATCATGAATGATAATCCAAATTTCTTTATCATATAACTGTATCACTGAAAGGAATTGGAAAAACTAATCAACAGACCTACCAAAAAGAGCTAGACAAAATCAATTATTATTTTGATTTATGTTTCATTGTCCTTTGCCTAAAGTTTGCTTCATTAATTTTCTTGCATGCTTATCTTAATTGATTAATATATTTAGTTCCATATAGCCCATGGTAAAATATCTGAATATTTTTAATGATTATGACCCAAGTAGAAAATACAGTTACTACTTTTGGTATCTGAAAGAACATTTCAAATGTGTAGGCTGTTAATTTTTTTTCTAAATTTCCTACATTTTGAATTTTCCTCCCTTTTCTAGAATTCCATTTTATCATATCTTTATATTCTGATATTTCAAGTAGGTTAGTCCACAAATTCTTTTCAGAGAAAATTAAACAGGGTCCTCAATAAAGTGAGAGCAAACTTTGCAAATATTTGAGGTCTGATAAATAAAACACAGGCAATATATTTGTTGGTTTCCTAAAATAGTTTATCTACACTGAAATATATACTAATGATTTTATTATTCACCACTTGTCATCTTAGTGTGCATTTCCTCTGCTTAAGTCAGGAATTTTATCATCATTCTTTCTTGTTATTTTCCCTACACAGGCAACATCTTTAACCATTACCACCCTAAAAGTATTCTATAGCACTTTCACTGAGTTATAACCTTCCTGTATAAATTTCAAATAAAAGTCTTCATCTAGTAGCCTATATGCTTTTGTTCACTGTATTTACAAATAATTCTTATGTTATTTTGGAAATCTGAAATTTAAATGTAATTTTAGTACAAGAATGGTTGAGATTTGAACAAAGCTTACAGCATTATAAAAGTCATTGCTATTGCCTTAGTTATATCTACTTAAAAGAAAATATGAAGCCCTTTTACATTTACTTTATATATTGCAAAAGAAGTATATTATAGATTATTTATATACATATTCACCTTTTAAAAAGCATACAACAAAACAATACTTATTAATCTAACTAACTCCAATTAAATTTGGACTCTCATTGGTTCCCCAACATCTGAATATCCACCACTTTATCTTAATCGTTTTTGAAAGTCCCTTTACATTTAGACTTTAGCCTATGTTGAAATTATCCTTGTGGACACTAAAGGTTTCTTTAGCATTTCAAAGCTTTCGAAGATCATTTACTGTTTCCAGTGACTCAATCTTCAATATTGGCATTCAGAAGCCATCCCTTCCCCAATCTACTGCTAAGCTTGCTGATGCTGCCTTTTTGCGGGCTGTAAGTCTGCCTATGATTTAATAAAATTTACTTTATTCTTCTTAGTTTTTAATGTGTGACTTAAACCCTAGGAGACATCAGCAATGGTCTATTGTTAATATTTGTATATTCTTTTCGTTATACAGAACTTCACACATCAAGGTACCCTATGCATTTCATAATTATAAATATTCTAAAATCTACCCTAATTTTGAAGGTGTAGGAGTGTTATAGTTTTGGAATTTTTATAGTGATTAGGCTACTCTGAGGGTGAAAAATTTCAGTGTTTGATATTTAATCGATTAAATTTAAATGGGTATCTGGATCTATGCTAACATGGTTTATCATATTTCATACACTGGACGATGTGACTTCAGAATTATAAATTTAAAAATGTTTATACATTTTTGTTTGTATATGTGATTATACAAAAAAAAGACAATTACATTTTAGTTTGTTTATGGATACAGGTATTGATTTTACAAAGCCTTACATAGTTTAGATTTTATTGGTTAACACTTTCCATCTGAGTTTTTCCATGAACGATTGATGTCTTAACTCTGAGGGGAAATTATTATCAATTATTGTAAGAAAAAAAAATCTCAATCAAGAGTATGCTACTCATTACTTATATACAAGTGCCATCTGCTGTGCTTTGAGAAGTTTCACAATATTGTTATTCAATTAGCAAAAGATTTTCATTGGATGAATTTTATTAACTCAGAGAAACAAACATGGGTAATTGCAAAGAAATAGGTGGAGAAAAGCCAGAAATAATTTTATATTAATGTTCTCATGTATTTTTAATCATAAAAATCATATGTTTCAAAAGTGATCCAGTTCTCAGACCACTGGTTTTTCTGGTGGCTAAAATCCAGGTGTGCTGATAATTTAGAATACGTGACTTATCTTAAACTGAAGACTCTCTTCATTCTTCTTTTACATGATTTTTTTATATATAGTAAATTTGAGTAAAATTCAGACATTTAGGAGTCATTGAGACATATTTTCTTTACATGTGTAACATTTATTTGACTTCCAGACATATTATAAATATAAATGCAAAATTGATAGCACAAACACATGAAAGTGATATTGTTTTAATAGCCAAAGTCAACATAGTATGAACTAGCCTTTTTTTTTTTTGAAATCTTGCTAGCTCTTTCAAATATCCACACTTATACTGAAATCTTCAGTTTTGGAAGTGGGGACATAAGAGGGAAGAAAGACAAATAAGGATTATAAAGGAAAAGGAAAGAGGAAAAGGCAAACATATTTTAAAATGGGGGAGTTAGGAGATGTTCTCTGGAGATGTTTATAAATCCCCAGAACTAAAGTCAACAAAAGTCTAAAGCATTATTTTTTCATTGGTATCTTTTTTTCTTAGTCACAATTATTTATATTTTCCAAATTTACTTGTAAACACTGAGTCATCGTAAAACTAGCAGAGTATAATCACAGATAGTCCATTTTCATTCTCTTCTCCATTTCTTTTTCCACATGCCTCTTTCAATTATATACCTGTGACCCAAGATAACAGTGAAAAACAAAATCTTTTTTCTACATCCTAGTTTTGTTCTATGAAATATTACAATTTTTTTCACCTTCAATTTGGCATCATTCTGTTGCCATAACTTAGAGGTGACTTGGCTGGAACTTTGTGTAGGTAGTTCAGTGGGAAAGAACCAAGCACCAAGTGACAGACACAAAAGCAACAGTTCAACCCAGTACCTGACATCAATACTTAATTGTACTCTCAGCCTCTAAAGGGATTGCAACCCAAACTGAACCCTTCCCATGCAACCTTCTCAGTAAATGGCACAGCAATATTTTATGCACAAACCAAAAGCTAGAAAGTTATGATTGGTGATTCCTTTTCTGCATTCTCAGCAAACACCAAGACATCAATTTAAACTCCTGATTATATCTTGAATCTTTCATGTTTCCATCTTCAGTGACAACTTCATAGTCCAAGTCAGCTTTTTCTTACGCATTACTTTAATAATATTAAAACTTGCTTTTGCACAAAAATTCCAAGCATTTTTTTATTCAACTTCTACAGCACACATATAGGAACTAAGAAGCTATATTTTTAAATCCTTCGATGTTTTCCTGCAGATTGATTAATGCCAATCATCCACCAATTTTTTTACTTTTTCCCACTATAGTACAATGACATTAGACTCTCTAACCTAAGAATAGTTTAAGCTCTTTGTTTCTTTAATGTTTTTTCGTTAGCTATTCTTCCTGACTAGAATTATTCCCCCACCCACCAGTTTTTGCCTGACTAATGCCTAGTTCATACTTCAGCACAAATGTCACCAATTGTCCCCACCCACTCTCCTGAGTTTCATACCTCAAAACATGATGTGCTTCTATTTCAGAAGATAGCTTCAGTTAAATAGATTGTTAATTTATCTCAGTAAAGTAAATTACTGTAACAAATATATAAAATATAAATATATTGCTATAGAGGTATATTTTAATATCTAGCAATCTTGCCTACTACATTGTAAATGCCATAAGTACATGACCTAGGTGTGAATTCTTTATGCATTTTTTTATCTTCAATACTAGCTAAGTACTTGATAAATACTTGTTAAGCAAGTATTATTAATTATCTGCAGTCTTTCCTTTCTATATAATTGCAAAATAAAATCACACTATAATCTCTAAATTTTATTTACTATTAAATAGCATGCCTCCAAAATTTATTTGGTGGTTGTGTTGGGACAATGATTTTAGAAGACAGTCATTATTTTGTCTTAAGGTGGCACATATTTACTGATCACTTACTGAGTAATGTGAGGTGCCTGGAATACAAGAGCAAATAACTAAAACTTGGTTCCTAAATATGCTATATATAGATAAATCTGGGAGGCAGGCAAGAGACAAAACCCTGAACACCTTCTGTTTTGTTTTCTTTTGTTGAGACTAGGTCTCACTATTTTTGCCTGTGGAACTAACCACAGGCTCACATTGCCCAGGGTACCTCAGACTCAAGCAATCCCCAGCCTCAACTTCCCAGGTAGCTGGGATTACAGGTGCATGCCAACACACCCAGCTATATTTTTTGGAACTAGGTCTCGCTACGTGCCTCCGGTGGGACTCAAACCACGATCTCTGGCTCCGACCATGACTTCCTAGGCTGCTGCTTACAGGCATGCACCACCATGCCCGGTCAACCCTGAACATGTAAACTGAGAAATTTAAATAGCTCTTCTGGAGCAAAAAGTTCATTTTTGCTGGACTTTTTCAGCTCACCTTTACGATTTTCTGTATTATAAGCATAAGTTTTATCAAGTTGCATACCATTTTTTTCTATTTTATGAGCATAGGCATCATCACATTACTAATTACATAGTGTAGCTACTTTTCTTTATTTTCCCCATTCTTTCTTAGTTTTCCCAGATTTCTAATCTTTAAAACTTTCCCTTTCTTTCTTATATATATTTTTTAGCAATATAGAGGGGTTTATGCATTCATTATAAAGGGACATATGTATTCTCAAGTGGTGAGGCCACTAGCAAGTTTTAGAAATGAAATTATAAAGCACTTTTATTTTGCTAGCATAAAACTGACATATTTTATCACAAATTTTTAATTTTATTTGAAGATGACCTAATAACAACAGATAACATTTGTCCAGTGCTTTCTACTTTTCAAGCCTGGTTTTATCTTATTTAGCCATCATTACAATATCACTTAGGCAGTTCTATGATTATATCCATTTTAAAGAAAATAAAATGTTCAAATAACATATAAGAACACAATTAATATACAGATTTTCAATAATAACTTGGCTTAACCTTTTTGTTCCATCCTGTCTGATGAATACTTACTATAGTTATGTTCTAGGATACTAAGAAAAAGGGGATAGCACTTATTTAAATAAGACAACTCTACCATCATCTGGGCAGGATATGAGCAAGAAGCTATTCAGAGGTCAAACTGCTTTACAAGTAGGCTTGCTCAGATATTCTGACACATCATCTAATGGAGTGTGACCTCCTCTGTTGACGGCTGAATGCAAGGTACAACAAAGAGACAATGAGAGAGATGACTTAGCTGCAGTTAGCTAAGGGTTGATTTGGAAGGAATGATTAAATGATAATTTATTAATAAAAGAAAGGGGTATACATAGAGAATTTGGGTGAATTTTAAAGGAAGGCAAATAGTGAGGGTTCAATTAAATTGGCTAACATATTAGTTTTTGAAAGGTAATTGGGGGCAGGGGATTGCTCAAAATGGTGAGGGGCAGCGAGAAATACTACATCTTTAGAGGAATTTAGTGCTAGATTTTCTTTTTAGTTTGCCAGAGACAATTAAGGTAAGATGAAATTTGCTTCATCTTACAGCATGATCACATTTGTTTTTCCTCATCATTGAGTATATTGAATACTAAAATTTGAGATGTTTACAATGCTGTATTCCAAGTCGAAGGTTAATGGGGTAAAAGGCTATCTGAGAATTTTCTTTATCTTTGATGGGGAGGAGGATATAATTATTGACAAAGAAAAACAATAGAATTTGGAAATAGAAATAGAATTGTAGAGAAATATGCATTGGTAAGAATTCAAAGAAATTCCAATGGGAAAAAAAAAAACTTGAGTATATTCTGAAATAAAAAGGAGCAATGGTTTCTGCCCTTTATTGTGATACCAGAGAATGTTTTATGAAGGAGGGAAATGCTTTCAAAGGAAAATATAATCTTTTACACAGAGCAGCTGCACTGCTGGAAAAATCTGGGTTATTTATTTATTACACTGTGTTTAATGAAATCACAGATTACAACAGCTGCAAAGAAGTGCTAAAAATGACCTCTTTGATTAGAAGAAATACAGAAAGGAGTAATGACTTGCCCAGGATCACATAGCTAGAGGCAGAATAAACTTTGGAAATAAAATCTACTTTCTAAATTAAAAAACTTGGTTTTATGATTCATTTATTTTTAAAATGATCAACAAACAAAGCATCTATTATTAAAATTTAGTCAAAACTCAAAAGAACTGGCATAGGTAAAAATAATTATAAATGAATAAGAGATCATTGAGAAAATATTTAAACATGGCCCAAGCAAAAGAGAAGCTAAACTTCTCTTATATCCTTAAAGGACTGTGCCAAAGACATGGCAAAGGAAGGTAGGTCTATGTAGAGATTTAGCAAGCTCTTCCCCTGGAGTGAGCTGGACGTCATTTGGCTTCTTTCTCATACTTATTTTGTGTTACCAATTCCTCACTGGAAAGAAGCCTTCTAGGACAAGCTGGGATTAATTTTGTTTTATCAGCAGATATGAAATTGAAGTGCAGAGCAAATTAAAAAAAAAGGGCACAAACTGAAAAAGCAGTAGTATAAAACTGAATGAAAAGTACATGACCATCCACCTCTAGTGAGATAAACATGCCAAGGATCACCACTTGAAAAATCTGCAAGACTCCTGACCTAAAGAGGTGATTTTTTTTTAATGCAGCTTTAGAAGATTGACTTTGTTTTCAATTTCTCATATAGGGTCAGTAGGGTTTCCTGTGGTAGTACAAACTATAAGATGAACTTCAAATTCTGGTTCTAAATTTCCTAAATAGTAATGTATATATTAGGGTTACCAACTTACTAAATAGTACTTATAGTTCCCAATATCATTCACATGGTTTATATATTCCTCAGCTCTTGTCATTCCTAATTTGAATCTTTAACTCTGTCTTTGTGTTTCTAGAATATCATGATAATTCTCAGGGTATTCACATATCTAAAAATATCTTGAAAGTGAATCTTGTACCAATGGGTACCCAGTGACCCCTAAATCTGTATGATATCGAAGGAATTAACCACTCTTGTGCCTAAAGGCAAAGCAGACTCTTAGTGTGAAAGAACTTTAATCATAGTTGTGTGCATAGAGAGAAAAAGAAAATTTTTAATAAAA
>PVHY01004443.1:41244-94231 GCA_004024945.1 Uropsilus gracilis
AATATATATATATATATATATATATATATATATATATATATATATATCTTCATTGCCAATAATTTAAGAGACTGTTAGGAAGCAAGTATGGAATTGTGAGAATTATTTATTGGTGTGCATCCAATTTATGCTATTTATCATATTTTTCATCTGTGCCTACCATGACATGCACTTTACTTTCATTCTTTTAATATAAAAATGAAAAGCTAAAACAAGTCTTTTCACAGATATACTAGTGTTATTGTATTATATGTATGTTCTGCCTTTCTAGTTTTAAAGTATACATATTTCAAGAAGTTAATTCATTTCAACCTGTTGATATTTATGACAATTTCTCATGGCAAGCCAACAAGTCATTTAATCAAGAATGTAAAACTCAGCCCTGCTCCAAGCTACATTTATTTACTTAACTTGTATATATTTATTGAGCAGATACTGCATACTATCCACTGAGAAAACAGCAGTGAATGTTCAGGTAGCAAGCACATTTTCAAAATATAAAAACTTCAGAAGTAACAAGGGGAAAATGACTAAGAAGATATCACAAGAACCTTAAAGAATCAGTAAAAGATCTCTCTATGAAGCTCATATTTGAGTACGGAGTAAACATGAGCTGGTAAAAAACCTTGCTCTGTTGGAAGGAATGGGAGATAAAGGGCATGAAATGACAGGAGAAATAAGAAAACCTATATATATTTGAAGGAGACTTTGGAGAACAATGGAAGATGAAGTTTGAAGGTAGATAGAAACCAGATCATATGCAGAGAACTTTATAAGACATGGTTGGAGGTTTGGAACTATAATGAAAGCTCAGCTTATTCAGAATGATGGAGAAACTTCAGTCTAGGTCACAGCCAGTCATTACTGCAGAAGGGATTAAAAATTTCTGCCCAGAGGCAATACGAATCACTTCTGCATTGAGTTCATTGACTAGAGCAGGTCATGTGGCCACACCTGCTTTTGTGAAACAGACAGTGTAATCCTTCCCCAGGGAGGGGCAGGGAAAAATTTGTGAATAATAACGTAACTTATTACAATAACTGTATTTCACTTTGAGAGTCCACTGGGTCCCGAAAAAAAAAAAATGTCTATACTCTTTACATAACAAAATTTAAATCCTACCATTAAAATATATTTTCCCAATTTTGCAAAAAGAAGAAAATATTTCCAATTATTTCACTGAAACAAACATCTACCAAACACGTTAAAATCTATTTATTTAAACCTCAAAAGAATTACTAGATTATCATACTGCATGATTATTTCTGAAATATCTCACATATATAACCAACTTTACTTCAGGACAGTGCTGTGTAAAGTTGGAACTCTCACCAATACTTAGAACTTAATTGTCATCGGAGTATCACTGGCAGTTTGGTTTCACATGTTTTGGTTCCTCAGATGGTACAGTAGGGACGTGTTTTCTGACTTTGGCATAGAAGAGAAACTAGAATTTGAAACTATGTCAGCCTACCAACTAAATGGGCATAATTATACTCAGCAGATTGCAACTTAATTATACTAAGACACCCAAATGAAGGCTAATCAGTAACAACTCACTTCTAGAAGCATTTGTTTTCTAAGACATTTTTTTAAACATATGCCTCAGTATGGCTGAAAAAACTTCTATAGAAGAAGAAAACAAATGACTGCTTCATGTATGAGGCCAAAAATAAAAGTCAAGACAGCTACTCTGATAGAAAATGTACTAAATTAGAATTAACTTGCCACTTATAGGTAACTGGTTTGGGCCAGAGTCCGTGGAATCATGAACTAAAACATTGTGACTATTATAACTGAATTTTTAGAGTAAGCTTGAGAATATTGACTCACCTACCCTAAAAAAAAAATTATATATACAGGAAAAACACCATTTATTATAGCATTTTTATACTTAAACATTGGAATAACCTAAATATTAAAATTTAAAGTGATATATTTAGTATAAACTCACTCATAGATATGCTTTACTGATATTAAAATGCTAAACTGCTAATGCTACATGTAAAATTCTGATGATATGGAGATATTTATCACTAGTTACCTATACATTTCTAGCTTTATGTAAAGAGATATCACAGTGGACATAAAGGTGAAATGAAAACTGCTGAATTAAAATATCATCATAAGATGATGAAAAAGGAGAACCTTTAAATTATTCTTTCTACTTTTCACTAAATTGTATTACTCTATAATGTATACAAACAAGTATTTCATATAGGGGAAAATAGAATTTTGAAGGTGGTGTGGCTTGATTGATGTTAGAAAAACTCAATTGAATGAGGCAAAAAAACTTAAACATGCTATATTAGATTATCAGGTAATTATAGTTTGTATTTTTCCAAATGTCCCCTCTTAGCTTTGGAATTATCTAAGCAGAAAGTATAATATATACAAATACAAAGTGCTCATAAAATATTTAAAAGAGAAAAATCTGAGTTCTCATAGACATGAAAAATAGTATTTCTCCTCTTAATATTGCCAACATCTTTTTGTGCAACGCTGAATGTGATTCTGTGGTTCCATATTAATCCATTTCATAATCTTATAGCTTCAATTTATCACTTAAAATGATACAAACTGTCTTAACACTAGCTGGATTTCTGAAAAGATACCCTGTGTGACTGTAGGTATTAAATGCCAAAATTTAATTGTATGCTATTTATCACCTCAGTCTCTTACCTTTTTTGCTTGTAATTCTATGTGGAATAAAGGGAGAGATTTATCTTTATTTTCTTAACTATAAGCTTCACAGATTGCCTCTACTATTCTGCACAGCAATAGTGCTGGTAGACAGTAACCATATATGAGCAGAGACATACCTCTACAAGTCTCTTCAATCACTCTCCCTGGACATTCTCAATGTCAGCTTTATCTCCATTAAGGTAAAGCCACCACTTCCCCTTTGCATTTTTGAGAGCTGAGTCCCTTTGCAGAGATTGGTGTTTTGTTCTTTAATGCTGTATCTTGTGTAATATCATAGTGTTAAATAAATAAATAGCTAATTGAGGAAGGGGGATATGTGTGTGTGAGTCTGTGTATGTGTGTGTATTACCAAGGTGTGTGTTTATAATAAAGATGTACTATATACTCATGTTTTAAAAAAAAATGCAAAGAATATTAAAATGTACAATAATACAAGGTAAAATTAACAATGACCTCATCACAGAAATGACATTAATAGTTTGGTACATATTTTTCAAATAGTATCTATTTTTACAATAATATATACTTTGTTTTTAATATACTACCAGCAGCCTGCAGATACTGTAATTTGTTCTCTATGCTTGATACTATTTCACGTGCATCATTCCACATTTATAAATCATCTCCTCCCCCCATATCTGAAACCATTAAATATTTGTTCATATACAGGTCAGTATTACATTTCAAAACTACTTTTTTGTGTGTGACTAAATAGCATCTAACTTTACTATTTTATTTTGTTTTTTATAATCATACTGTTTAATCCCCAAGATTTTCTTCTGGCACTTTCAAAATGAGATATTTTTTGCCTTTTCTCATGAAAATAATCATCAAAATGATATTTAAAATTACTTTAAAATTAAAGAGAAAGGAAAATGAAATAGTGTGTCAGGATTTATACTAAGAACTTTAAATGTATAAATTACTTTTTATGTAGTTGACAAACTTGTGGATAAGAGCTATTGATGGCAAAATATTTTTGAACTCCTACAGCATGCTTGATGCTGTGTGAATTTTGAACAGCTAGAAATATGAGTTAGATATAATATTACGAACCCACAAAAAGGAGAAAAACTGATGATAAATGACTCCAAAAATAACTTGTTTTACATTGTCTTACAATCTATCTTTTTTAAAATAAAATTTGGTAATCCTTTTTAAAACCTCGAATGACTTCAGACTCTCTACAGATAGAGCCTTAAATCACTAACACTGTTTTAAAACTATTTTGTTCCATGTCCCCTTACCATTCTCATTCTCATTCAGAACTGACTTTTCATTCATTAACATGACACATTTTTTACAACTTTGCATATGTTTTCATCAGATGTTCCTCATCTTTCGTCTATAAATGATGGACTTATAGTTATCAATTATGTGATTAAATTTACCACCACATCTGGGAAGCCTTCCTAGACTTCCTAAGAGAAAATAATCACTGCCTTTTATGAGTCACTAAAGCAATTTGGATGTCTTCCCCATAGTTGACACCTTAATATTATGCTATAATTATATTTCTGTTTCTAGTTGAAATGCACAAATTTCTGGAAAGTCAGATTTGCTATTCAGGCTTCATTTTTTTTCTCAAAAACTGGCCTACTGGTTGGTAAATTGTCACTGTTTAAAATGAGAGTTGAATTGAAAAGGATGAAATACTTTGAAGTTCTATACTAACTCTGACCAAAGAATATAAAATTAACAAATATATGAGAATAATGGTTAGCTTTAAAATAATTTTGCATCTTTAAAGAAAGGGCATTATTTTAATCTTATGGATGACAGTAGTTATTACCAAAATCTAAGACTTTTGTTGCCTGCTCCAAAGATGCTTTCAAAAATGGTAGAGTCCAACACGGGTGTCTTTTTTCATTTAAGATGATTCAAAGAAACCAAAAGATATAGCTAGAATTTACTGTGATATAAGGTTCAAATGAGGGATATTGTTTATTTGGGCACAAAAAAGAAGACCTCAACAAGATTTTTCAGACCTCTTTTTAAAGGCATTAGAATCTTTGACAGATATTTTGTCTCCATTTATAATTTCCTAGTTCTGATAGAGTCATTATTGGAAAGTCATGTCTGTGTCTCTTTTGCTGGATTTTCCTAACATTTACACAACTTTTGGTTCATTTTATAGGCACCCTTTTCTTCTGTTTATAGAAACAGTCTTTCCGGTGGGAGATATAAGAAATTCCCTTCAAGAATATCCTGTATCTGGCATTATTTTCATCTTATAAGCAAATTTACTGGTTGGATGCATATTTACATTATCATAGAATACTTTTCCAATGAAGTATTTATTTCCATAAAGTGATCTTGAAACTTTATTAAAAAAATAAGTTTACATGTAGTGAGAAAACTCTAGCAAAACAGTGATTAATTGTATTGTTGTGGTGTTTAAATTTACTATCTTCAATTATTCCAAATATCCTAGAAAATGGTTCTTAAGCACAGATTTGGCTTTATGTCAGCTATGAATTAAGTGATGTAGATGCTGAATACAGGATAACACAGGAAAGTCCATTTCAAAAGCAATTCTTTAAACACCAACTAGGATGGACTACAATTATGTCTGCAAAGATCCTCTCTTTGCCTGTGAATAAGCTAAGAATTGTACTGAGAAAAACACACTTGCCCTTTCTAATTGCCATGCTTGTATTTGTTAAATTCATTCCTGAAATAAGAGGTAGTTGCTAATTTGCCTGCTGTAGTGCTTGATTATATTATAAACCACAATAATCAGCAAAAGGAATCTTAACTTAAAGGGTGGTTTTCCCATTGTTTGTTTCTTTCCCATCCATTTCCTGTTTTTAGATAACTGAGTGGATAGGAGCAATTAGTCTTCCAGTTTTCACTCTCTCCCTCTGCATAGAATACTTTTACTTTAGTTATTTCACAACCTTCTGCCTTCAGAATTTGTCAAAGTGCAAAGCTCTCAATGAGTTCTTCCTTTTTCCACTCTATTGTAGATTTCTTTCTAGTCTATCTAGATCTTCCTACTGATATTTCCTGCTACATTTATTTCCCTATACTACTAAAAATCTAATTCATTAATTATCTCTCTTCTTTAAATAAAATACAATCCCTATGAAGTAGGGAGGCATGAATTCAATTCAGTAATAGTACTTACATATCAGGTATTTGTACTTATATATTCAGGATTTACCAAATGAATGGGCAGGAAAAGCTAGCTTGGCAGAATTGAAATGACCAGGTCATATATTTCCACTAAATTTCACCAGTTTTCTGTTGGAATTACAGAATACTTTCTCAAGTGGTACTTTAATCTTTAATGTATTGTCATTTTTCAAAGAGGAATTCTACAGGAAAATTCCTATGCTTCTTGAAACAAAGCTTCTTTACATAAGAGCAGGAAATAGTTACTTCTTTGCACCTGGGTTTATTATTACCAAATGCCATCAATATCCCCCTATAATACTGAATAGTGATATATAGTTACTCAATAAAAGTTAACATATTTATAACTGAAGTTTTCTTTATTCTATACAGTTAAATCTTGAGAGAAAACCAATGACATGATCCTAATTCCCATTCTATGTGAATCATCTATGCCTCATTTTCCATATATAATGACAATTCTATAAAATTAATATTATAGGTAAAGTACTTATACTAGAGCTTAGCATATATATGTGTATAATATAGAGTTAATCAATATTACCACCATTACCCAATCAGTTATGAGGCTAAGCTGGGACTCTCAATATCTTTCAACTAGATCCTATTTTATTTTTACTACTGATAATCAAGATGGTAATATTTTTTTCAAGATGCTCAGGTACTGTTAGGGGGTTGTGGTGAAAATGGGGGGCTGTAACCCCCAGCATCTGCATTGGAATGATAGCCATGATGTCCTGGTGGGTGGAGACTTGGAGAAGGGATGTTAAGCCTTTTTTGGAGAAAAGGGGATTAGCATATTAGGGAGAGGACAGAGGAAAACACAGGGAAAGGAGAGAGAAGATAGGAGAACTGAGAAAGAAGGGGGAGGGAGAGCAGAGGAACAGCAGTGAGACTGGAGGTCTCAGAACTGCCGCTGCCATGTGAGCAGCAGGGAGGTAAAGAAACCTTGCTCTGGTGAGGAGCCCGGGGAAGCATGTTGGAAAAACTTGTGACCTGTGTCTTGGACACGTGGTACTTGAAAACTTGGTTTAATTTTGAAACCGCAAAGCTTGTAAGTCTTCTGGAGAACTGAGGAGAGTTTGCTGTGTTGCCGTTTCCAATGTGAGACGTCTGAAGAGCTTGCTGTGTTATCCAGTGAGTTTTGCTGATGCTGGGCCACTTTGGAGTTGGAGCTGAAAGAATGCTGGAGCTGTGCCTTTTGGAGAATTGACAACACTCATCCTGGTTCTCCTCGTTGGATTTGAATCTCCTGCTTTCAGAGAAGGGTCGACAATGCCATCTTGGCCTCTTCTGGCTTGGAGTGAGTGGAGCTGTGTCTTTGAAGAATGAGCAGCGGCACAATCTTAACCCCTTCATCCAGCTTAAGGTGAGGCAGCTGCCATTTTGTGGATGAACATGGCTGCTGCAACCATGTGCACTTTGGACTAGAGAACGGACTATGTAGTAAGGTTACCAAAGGGGTTCCCTTGTCGCCCTCAGTGATTCTTATATAATTTGTCTTTTAATAAATATGTTTGTTTTTGCCTCCCTCTTAAAGTTTATGTGGTCTTGCTACTGCATGTACAGACTGGGAAGAACATAGTGTTTGGCTGGCTTTAAAGGGCTGGCTGCTTTCCTTTGTAAGTTTGCTTTCTCCGTTTTGCCTGTTTTCCCACCCAATATCAGTACCAATAGCAGTATAGAAGATGATTTTAAATAGTACATTTAATAAATCATGAGTGACATTTTAAGATTTTTTTTCTAAACTAGATTTAAAAGAAGAGTATTATAGCAAAGGATTAAGATATATAGTCAATAAATTGATATATAATAAACACTGACAATTTTTATGAGAATGATTGATGTTTGAAAAATGTTACCTGGTCTAGCTTTTGGGCCATTCTTAGTCTCAAAGTTTTCTATCTTCAAATTGTCCTCTTAATTATTTTTCTAAACAAAAATATAAATGTAACTTCTCACCTGAGTGCTATTTGCTCTTAAGTTTCTCCATATAAACCAAATCCCAATCTTAGGAACACACAAAGATCCTCATGATCTGGTCCCTGCTTTTGTCTCTGACATCATTGATGAAAACTTCCACCACACAATTTATGCACCAGCAAAGTCAAGCAGATACAATTCCTTGACAATATCCCATAACTTTATAAAATTTTTTGCATTCAGTCTCTTTGGCCTCTTTCTATAGGCCAAAGCAAGTGAGAAGAGTTAAAGGTGTGGGGAGTAGATTCTGCTTTCTCATGGAAGAAACTTAAACTCCACATTACAAATGACACAAAGAAAAGAAAAGGGAGTATTGGCACCATTTCACACTTAACCTATTATAATCAAGTAAACAAAATTTAGAAATGAGATGGTACTCATCTCAAAGGAAACTGAGAACGGTGAGACAATTCCATCAGGAATCTCTTTCTCTTCAGCTCTAATCTGCACTTCTCCACAGGTTGATTCTAAGGTTGCAAGAGGCTCTGTACTCATAACAAAAGTAAATATTTCCCCAGCAGTAACAGTTGAAAAAAAAAATACAGTCCTAGGGGAAATCAGAATTTCCTCTCCCTAGCGTACATGCTCATCTCTGGTACTTTCATTGTAGCCAGGGTTCAAGGATACTATAATTAAACTAAATAGGATACTATACCCCTTACCCCCAGAATTAGAAATGAGGTGTTTTCATTAGAAAAAGGAAGACGGGAGATAGGAAGGCAAAATTAGCATGACCCCGGTCTTGTGTGAATCGTTCCTTCACATTCTTGACTGTGGACCATCACTGTAGTTTTCCCAGAGGATAGATCTCCTCATGTTATTTCCCTGCTTAAATTTACATAGCTTCAAGATTGCAATTAAACTATAGATTTTAGCACTGTGTGATGTACAAAACCCTTCTCAATTTTTTATACACATATCTTTGCATTCTTACTATCTTCCTCCTCTTGCTTTTCTTGGTTATACAAAGACATTTTAATCATAGTGAGGTATTTACCATGACAGACTCACACCACACAAATTTGCCAAAACTTCAATTAAATATTCTTAATTACCTAAACCACATCTATGCCTCCTATATTGTTTCCCATCAGACCATTTCAGCACCTGGTCATAAGTGGTCACGTCATAATATATATCTGTTCTAAAAACTACTAATATCCTTTCATGGTTCAGTGCCTTTTTCCAAGTTTATTGAATTTGTTGCCTTTCCCTTTCTTAATTTGCCATAATTCTGACTATTCTTCAACCCCCAGATACAATATTTTTCTTTACATGAAGCTTGTCTTGTACATTAATTGCTCACTATTTTTCATCCATAATCTCTCAAATAATATTCTATTTGTACTTTTTAGTCTCATTTGCAAATTCTTTATTTTTTTATCTTTTAATTCCCTGTGCTTAGCATCATGCTTAGATTATACTACCTGCACAATGTTTTCTTATCATTCTTTGTTCAATATCTTAAAGTGCACATAAACATTAATAGCCAAATAGAAATGAATTCTATGTAGGTGTCAAAAATAATTGCAAATTTTCAAAGGAAAAAACACTATTGTAATCCTGAGTACTAGGAAAATGATGAATGACTGTCCTTAAACATTTAGTCTTTTCCAAAAACTCTTAAAAACACCTTTGTCTAGTGAAGTTCAAAGCTAATTCATCAACTTTATTTTTAAATTTTTATTATTATATTAGTTATGAATTATCCTTTCATACAAAACTATGTCATTATCTTTTGAAATTAAATGTCTGATGATCCCTCTGGCCTAATTTAAATGTATCCTCTTTCTGTGCAGAGATAGATGCATTTTTACTTTGTTCTGTAAAACCATACATTCTAGTGATAAATGAGCAGTGTCTGTGGTTACATTTGTTCTTATCTCTTTTGAAGCAGAAAATCTGGCAGTCTCTTATCTAAACTTTAACAAGTGGAGATAAACCTTGATAGAAAAATGTTTCTGGACTGTCATTGCTTTTAGCAAAGAGTAAACTATTTAAACTAAAAGCAGCTGTTTGATTTTTTCCAAAAAGTAAATCTAAAAGTAAAATTCTCCCCAAAGAATGTCATATAATTCAATGTAACTTTCAATCTAGTTCAAAAACAACTGTATTGCACATTTATTTGCTATAAATATAAAGTTATTTTATAAATTAAATACTTTTGGCTTAGGAACTAAGGTGATTATTGAAATAATGTCTAGTCAATGCCATTAATATGATCAAGGAAATGCTAATGAACAGTGCAGGCTATTAAGCTCATAAACATCCGCATTTTATTTTTCTGACAATTGATAAAATCATTTGCCAGATTTGGACATAGTTTCAGCAACTGGGTGCCCCTTGAAAGTTTTTAGAGTAGATTTTGACTCCTAATGCAGGAAAGCAATTCAAGAACATAATTCCCATTCCCTTTTCAAAAGGACTGCAAAAAGAAAAAAAATTCATGGTGGAAAGAAAAAGATAAATCTTGATAGTGAATAGGCAGCAAGTAAGCAAATAATTCTATGTTATAAAGAACATAAGTTTACATTTTAAATTAGAAAATGTTCATGCCAATTTTTCACCTGTCTTTGCCCCAATAAGTTCACTGCTCTGATTGAATACCCAAATTGACATTTTTGTTCATTCTTTAATACTTGTCCTTGGGATATTTTAGTAATTTGTTTTTCCTTGCACAGATATAGACTGATATATAATATATAATGTTTTCTTCAGTATTTTTACTAACAGAACTTTTAGGTTTTCTTTATTCTTCCTTCCCTCCCACCTTCTCTTTTTCCTTTTCCTTCCTTCCTCTCTTCTTTCCAACTCCCTCACATTTTCCTTTCTTTATTCAATTTGCCAGAGCAAAAGGGAACATTAATACAGTTAAACAAAAATTGTGTATCAATAGATTTTTAACTAGATCATATAAAACCAAGGGATAAATTTTGATAATTTGCTTTAAATTATATTATTGTACTTCTGTTATGGAACTGTGGCACCCTGTATCTGCATTAGAATGACAACCATTGTATCCTGGTGGTGAAGACTTGGAGAAGGGATGTGTAACCATCTCTCCTGAGAAGAGGATTAAGAGATTAGGGAGGGGATAGAGGAAACACATGGAGAGGAGAGAGAAGACACAGGAGAGAACAGAGAGCAAAGGAGCAGGAAAGCTGGGATGCCTCAGTATTCCCTTGGCCATGTGCAGCAGTAGGGCCCTTGCCTAGGCAGGGAAGCAGGTTGGAGAAACTTGTAATGTGTATAGGCTGACTTGGAAATTTAGCACTTGAAAACTTGGTTTAACTTTGAAACTGCAAAGCCTGGAAGTCTTCTGGAGGCCTGAAGAGAATTTGCTATGTTGCTGTTTTCAATGTGAGATGTCTGGAATGCTTGCTGTGTTGCTGTATCAAGTGAGTTTTTTGCTGATGCTGGGCCACTTTGGAGTTGGAGTTGAAAGAATGCTGGAGCTGTGCCTTTTGGAGAAGAATTGATAATGCCATCCTGGTTTTCCTGGTGGATTTGAATCTCCTTCTTTTGGAGAAAGATTGACGACGCCATCTTGGCTTCTTCTGGCTTGGAGTGAGTAGAGCTGTGTCTTTGAAGAAGGAGTGGTGGCACCATCTTTAGTCCTTCATCCGGCCTACGGTGGGGCAGCCACCATTTTGAGGATGCACATGGCTGCTGCAACCATGTGCTCTTTGGAATAGAGACTGGACTATGTAGGAAGATTACCAAAGGGGTACCCTTGTTCCCCTCAGTGACTCTTGTCTACTTTGTCTTTTAATAAATAAATTTGTTTTTGCCTCCCTCTTAAAGTTTATGTGGCCTTGCTAATATATGTGTGGACTGGGAAGAACCTAGTGTGTGAGTAACTTAAAGGGGCCAGTTGCTTTCCTTTGTAAGCTTGGTTAAGAACCCCATTTTGTTTGTTTTCCCACCCAATATCACTTCTGTGAATCTAAGTACTAATAAATTATTTTTGTGTTTTTTCAGGTAATACAAATCACCAAGTTTGACTTCCTGGCCCCTGCAGTACTTTTTTTTTTTTTTTATATCTTTGGATTAAAGACATATATTTTTTCTTTTATTAGTTCTAAGATTACTTTCACATGTGCTTTATTTTGTTTGAAATTTGAAATCTGAAGATATTGCATTATGTGTGAAAAATTAACTTCTCTTTTAGGGGTTTTCTTAGGTAATTCAGTCAATTATCAGCTCATCTCCTTTACAATGAGGCTGAAAGTTCTCAGTGCCATATCTTTGTTGTTGGGAGATTACATCTTTGTATAAGTTTTTGTGTCTAATATCGTATTCTAATTGTAGTCACAGTTTCCACAGAAATATAAAATAGGTGAATTTAGGTTAGACTACTATTTTAAAATTACAAAGTGTTTACTTGATGCAACCATGCATCTCATAGTTATGTTCTTTCAATAAAAATTAGTAGGGACAGCAGATAGCAGTACAATGGTGGGGCACTTCATAATCAGGATTGGATAGAGGTTATTGAAAGTTGACTAAAAGGGAATTAAATTTTTGTGATAAAAGCAAAACCATAATCATTCCTTAAATAGAAGCCTTTAAGATTTACTGTCCCCAAGACTGGAGTTGTTAAAGGAACTCTCCACTCTAAATTGTAGCATTTCATAAATGGACTTAGTTTATCATAATAGTTTTCTGCCATTAACTCGAAAAATTTTATTAGCAGCAGGTATTAAGCATGCATATTTTTTCTCATAAAATAGAAATTATAAATTTCTGTTTGTAGAGAAATTAAAAGAAAATTACAAATGAATTACAAGTAAATTCAAGGACAAGGAGAACAGGGATAAATACTCTATTCCTAAATAATACAGCTTAGTGTGTTCATCTGTGTTCTCCTTGTCCTTCAAAAAACATAAGTTAGAGCTTCTAACAAGTATATTCAGGCAGTTAACAGGATAATTTTGGCAGTTAATATACAAAGTCTTTGGTTAAAACCAAAATTGTTTTAAAAACATATAAGAAAGTTGCTATCTTTTGCTAAGCTACAATATCTAGAAATTCCTTCAACTAGTCTCCTGACGGAGCAATAGAGGACAATATAGCAAGATAATTATTTAAACATTCTAAAGTTCTCGTTTTATCCCTTACCTTCCTCACAATTTTTCAATTTGTTCTCTTAATACTAGCTAGTTTTCTTTCATACTGTATATGACCACAACATTTACACCCAAATATAATCCTAATCTTAAATGGTGAGATCATAATTTACCATTTAACCTACTATTTAATATATATGGTATCTTTTTACTATTCAACTTATAATCACAGAGTAGATCTTTTAGTGAATTGACTAAATGCAGTAAATGTCTTTTACAAAAAGACAAAACCAAAGCAACATCTTTCAAATTTATCTTATTGTAATAGTAGATTTACATTGAGATTGAATTTGATACTTGGTATTTCAATACTAATTGTACATAATCAAAATAAGCTACAGTTTATATGTGCTCTTTCATTTTTCAAATCCATAGGTTTAAATGACAGCATCAAAACTTTCAGCTTTATGGTTTAATTCATCATGGTTTTATGTAATTCTTTATACAACTTAGATATTATGTGAGTTTTATGGAGCTATTAGCATGTCTAATTCTTTTCATTCAGTGTTATATCTGTTGTGCTTTAAATTTCACACTTTTCACTTAAAAAAGATTCAAAGTTTTCTGAAAACAAACATATCTAACTGCTATTGACTAACAGCTGGATCAATTCTAAATTGTCTTGGAGTCTAATATCCAATTTTTTAAAATTAGGTATAATGATGGCTTTCCCTATCTAGCTTCTGCCATGTAAGACATGAATTTCACCTTAGCATCATATCTGGAGGAAATTATACTTATCAGAGGATTCAATTATGTCTTGATTATCATCTCTCACCTACAATGGCTCTTTCAGATAGTAATATTTGAAGACAGCCTAATGGACATCTTTACCATCCACTGGAATTATTTTCCAAATTCTAGCCTAGCAAGAATATTAACTAGTTGACTAAAACAAATTATTTACTTTGAATAATTTAAAAATACATAACACATATTAAACTTTTTGGAAATGACATGTTATAAAGAGTACAATATAAAATGATAACAATAATTAATTAATTTGTGGAACTCTAGCCCTGATTTTAATAAACTATGTCTCAAAAGTGAAAAGATCATATTTGATGAAATGGAGAGTAGCTGTCTTTGTTGAAAGGAGAAATAATATTAGTGCTGCCTACTGAGAATTTAATTTGTGGTGTGAATGTCACATAAATGTTTAACATAAGGAAATCCAAGGTTTTTCATGAACACACATCTGCTACTGAAGAGCTAAAACTCACATCATGTGTTTTCTTGACATATGGCATGTCAGAAAGGAATGCTTAAAAAAATGAAAAATAAAAAATATACAAACTCCCAACAAACACATTAAAATAATATATACATAATAATACAAGTATGTCTCATTAAAAGGTTCTGGAAAGAAAATTTCTGGAGCACATATGGAATCAGACAGCTGTTAGGTTGCTATAAGTTTAAGCAGATTTATAATATCTCTATTATACTCCCCACATATGAATATCAAGACCTCTAAGAATGATTAATATTAATGACATTAAAAAGAAAACAAGTGTGTCTTTCTTTTAAAAAATCAGATTTTGCACATTATTTTCGAGTTGACTCAATGTAAGTGTATGCAAGTAAGAAATGTTACTTTAGGCAAGACTGAAGAATGCTTTAAATAAATCCAAATGAGGACTGGAAATATTTTTTTTTAAGTTGCTGCTACTTTGAGAGTCATGCAAAACAGTTAATTATTTCTTTTCATATGCTAGAGTTCCTACCTTTCTTTTAATTCAGTATTACAAAGAATAGAAAGAAAACAAAAATAGATTTAAAATATAAATTCATTGCAAAGAATCTTAGAAATCCAATTTCAAAAGCAACTATACCTTAGAAATTATTTATAAACATTGTAAACATAGACTATTTAGCCTGTCTCTATTTTGTTTCTGTTTCCATCTTGCTGTCTTCTTTTTCCCATTTTCCTACCTATATAACCTTTGCTGTATTCCAAAAGGATTTAAGGTATTTCATATGGAAGTACACAAAAATCAACAAGATAACTGTTAGGGTCAGATGAGGAAAAGAGAAACTGTGCTGATCATGTTTCATTAAACAAATTTAATAGAAGCTATTGTTAGTACAATATCCTTAAGATTCTTATAATGATGCATTTTATTCTCACAACATTTTAGAATCTAAACAAATACCATTGACTATAAGCATCTCCAAGGATGATTTTTCAAGGGGAAAAGCACCTAATAGGATGCAGGTAGGCTATTCTCTGATAATCTATATATCCTAACCCATGGACAGAATTAGAATAGGTGGAAATGGAAGATTCTTCAGCTGCTTTTCAATAATGAAGAATTTTTTGTAGATATTAAAATGAAATAAACTCAAGAACATCCAAGGACCTTTGTAGAACTATACAGGTCTGTCTCTCATGATTGGAGAAGTTGACTTTGATTAAAAGCTTATCACTTACTATATAACTCTAATACATCCATGTGTTAATAAAGAGCATACTCTTTATTATACTCTTTTCTATGACTTTTTTTCTTTATAGGAGTTTCAAACAACTGATGTATGACTATAATATTGGAGAAATGGCACAATTTACACACTGCAGTAAACTACAATGTGAAACTCTCAGAGAATATTACTTTTCAACTTAAAAAAAGAGTATTTTGTATTTGTAATCATGTGTACAATTATTGCATCCTAGATTTTTTTTCCTTACCAAGAATGACAAAAGTTCTTGTAAACCATATACTGAAAATTCAAATTTCCAAGCCAAATTCCCCATGCCAAATTTAATGCTTATTTAGATCATATGATAGTAATTGAGGACTATCAAATTATCTTAGAATATTAGTATTCTTAGATATAATATAATTATAATGGTATAAAAAAGGTATAGGAAAATTTCAAGGATATATAATACTAAAAAAAAACAACTTGGACTTTTATTTTACTACACATAAATGACTACTATGGAACTACTATGGAAGTACTACTATGGAAGTCAGAGGCAGCAGAAAGCTATGGTTAAGAACTTGACTCAGAAATTCATCTGCTAACTAGGAATTTGGTTTGGCCACTTACCTGTGCTGCAAACCTTAGAATTGTTTTCTCTTGTTAATTCTTCATCAGTAAAATATGGGCTATATTTTTTTGTAGGTACTTATGATGGTTTAATTGACGTTTGTAAATTGTTTAAAGCATTGTTTGGGACATGCTGAGTGCCGTACAACAGCTGTTAATTTAAAGTCTTCATTATATCTGGTGAATGTGGTATGGTGACATGTATCTGAAGAGATGTGAACCTCCTCTCCCCACATCACGTACAGTGTTATATATCAACATAATTTCAATGAATACTACAGGAAAATAAATCAATAAAAATAAACACTAAATTGTTTATTTTGTATATGTACATTTACAGCATTCATATAATTCTGATGAGGATAAAATAGATTTATTGGAACACATTATGTTTTTATATTCATAGACAATCATTGACCTGCAGCTAATTCTTTGTGAACATGGCCATTTGTCAAATTAAAGCAAAGTGTATTAAATTTTCTTGACCATATTATAACTACATGCATTCCTAGTACAGAAATCTGTACATCTGTACATCTTTTGGGGAGGAGAAAGAAGAGGGAGAAGGAAAGAGAAAAGAGAGAGAGAGAGTTTGAAGTACTCTGTATGCATGAAGTTGGAAAAACATGTGTCTTAAGACAAAAACACAGTTGAAATGAAGTATGGTTATGGCTAAATGCTTCAAATATAAACTCTTTGTTTAGTACTTAAATAAGTTCTACATCTGGCTGGCCATTTATTATTCATTCTAGAGCCTAGGGGGAATATAACAAATGACAAAGCATATGTTGATTTGGGATCATTTCAATAAAAACTCTTTCTTATGAAAATATTTATTTTAAATTCCTTAAAACTACTAATGAATGCAAAGATTTTGAACAGTGAATTTCTAGTGCTAACCCTAGGGACACTGTCTGCTTCAACTTCAAAGATAAATTGGCTCTCCTATTGTTTAAATCTTGTTAAGGCATGGTTGTGTTACACTATAAGCAGAACACACTTAAATAAAATTTTAAGCTGACATTAAATATTTTATAGTAGCTGTCACAGACCTACAATTTTTACTATGTTGAATGTTTCTCTGATTCTATTTAATTTGATATCTTCAATTACCATGAAGTAGGTAGCATTTTTCTTAATTCAGATAAAAAAATGAGGCTAAGAAGTATTAACTATCTGCCATTACCATGGAATGTAGAAGCAGGTAGAGAGATGGAGCTTCAAATAAGAGGAACACCTCCTATCTCTCTAGCCCTCTCTGGCACACTAGAGGGTGGGCAACAGCACGTCTCCCACCTGTAACCTAGCTTCCTAACCTCTTTGGAATGTCTCAAGAGACATGTGATCTATTAGTAAATGACTGTTGCCCCCAAAGGTAAACTCTCCTGTTATGCATCCCTGCATCCTGCCTGCTGCATGTCACATATGTCCATGTCTAATTTTAATGAAGTTTTGATGCTTTTTATATACCCCAGCAAGGAAATGCTATGATGATGTAATGAGGAAGTAGCAAAGTGTACGTGTCATGCAGCAGGCAGCATGCGGGGATGCATAAAAACAGGAGAATTTACCTTTGGGTACAACAGTCATTTACTACTAGGTCATATGTCTCTTGGGACATTCCTAAGAGGTTAGGAAGCTGGGTTACAGGTGAGAGACCTGCTGTTGCCCATTCACTAGTGTGCCAGAGGGGACTAGAGAGATAGGAGGTGCTCTTCTTATCTGAAGCTCCATCTCTCTACCTGCTTTCACGTTTCACAAACTACTATATTATTGTTTGCATGATTACTATATGTCTTCTCCATTAGAACGCTCCCCAAGAGTGCAGAGACTTAGTTCTTTTTCATGACTACATCCTTAGTGCTTCGAATTTCTTTTAATACAAGTATTAATGAAAGAGACAATAAATTCATGAGCTTTCTAAGATTCCATAATTAGTGAAACATTGAGTTAGGTGCAAGTTCAAGTCATACTAGAGGATTATTTTTAGTTGTAACAATATATATATATATATATATATATATATATATATATATATATATAATAATGCTTTAAAACACAGGACAATATTGTTAGAAATATTGCCAGGCTCCAAAAATGTGAATTTTTTTAGTTTTATAAAGTTCTGCATGAAGCAAGAGTCAAGTCCAAATCTAATAAACATTTTCTCAGAAAACTGAGATTTTAGACAAAATGCTTAGGTTTACTGAAAAACAAAATATGACAGAGTTTTGGGTGATGATGATTTAATACTTTACTTTGCAAAGGTTTTGAAATTAGGTCAAAAGGGGCAAAAGCCTCTGACCAAAAGACCACTTTAAAAATATAGCTTCTGCCAGTCAGTTCCCCTCAGGTTCAGTCCACTGCATGTAGCAGTTGCCAGACAAATGCAGTTTAACAACAGGGTTTTATTTGCACAGACATCCAACAGGGAAAACAAAAAGTCCTCAAAGCCACAAGTGGCCAGTTATCTTACCCTACTCACCATTTAGTCCAAAAGTCCCAAATACATGTCCATGATGGAACCTTTCTGTCCCTCCAAACCTGAAAGGTAGGCACTCCTGCAAAGTTCAGTCTTTCTCTAGCCTCTTCTTTTTGCTTCTTCTCTCTCCAGATTTCTGAGCTGCTCCACTTTTCTAAGACTCTTCAAATTTCTTCCACAAAATACTGATCCCAATCAGCTTTCCAAATCTGCTGCCTTGTTGTGGCTCCGTGTGTTTCCTTTTCCAGGCTTGCCTTCTGCAGGGTCTGACACATCCACCAGGCTTGCCCTCAGCAGCCCTTGGTCCCTGCTGCCTGCCATTCTGGCATCTGACTACACACCGGTTACTTCTCTGGTGGCCACTCTCCCACCATGTGGCTCTTTGCCATCATCAGTTCATTCTTCCAGGGGCTTCCCCTGGCCAGGGCACATGGGCCTGTTCTTTCAGTCTACTTTCTCCTCTCTCTTTTATGTTTTCTCTCTCCTCCCTTTTAATATGCCCTCTTTCCCAGCTTCCCATTTTCTCATGGGTCTTTCTCTGAGACTCTGCCCACGAGGGCATTTTGGCGGTTGTACAATTTTCAAGTGTATCATTACCCTGTATCAGTTTTGGAATAATACCTGGTCCAAAACTGATAAGTATTTAAAATGTTAGCTATTATTGCCATTGACGTTTCATTACATTCATTTTCAGCTAGTTATACTACCTTTTTAAAGTTTTTGTTAGGGAAATGTGGGGAAACACAGGTATACCCAGTCAGTCTTCTTTTAAAAGGGAGCACATTTGGTTCATCCTATTCATATTGAAAAAACAAAAAGGCAGGTAAGAAAAGCAGGGTGAAAGAATTAATTTTTAAACACTTTTTGGAGCAGAAAAATGTCCATTTCCCTCAAAATAGTGAATCAGAGTGTTTCTGCCTTAACTCTTGCATTATAAGAAGAAAAAAAATAAGAATCAATATTTAGTGTTTTTGTAAAAGTAAAAATATATATAATTATATAAACCTACATATATAAAAATTATACATATTTTGTAATTACTAGCTATTCTTCAAATGAATGTCCTATTGTTGATTATCAAACTTTCCTTATCATAATCATGCAAGAGTACAAAATTATTTTTGAGTATTTTTTCCCAATCCTAGATAACTCTCTGCAGAGTTTTCAATAGTCTAATTGTGAGCACTCCAAAGCATTACCACTATTTAGCTTTTAAAAGACTATATAATTTTTTAGCAGTATTCAGTTTTTCTTTACTCTTTAATCTTTCCAGGAAGGTTTAACTGAGTGGGTATTAGTTTTCATTATTTTCAGTTATTTCCTTCCCTCTTTGGTGTACTTGGATTCTGATACAAAACCATATCAGAACGCTTTCATTTTCTTTCTGGCCTGATTTCTCTTGCCCTCCAGATTTATAATCTTCTATTTGTATCCTTGTGGTCTTCCATAGAACAAATGGTGAAAATTAGCTCAAAGAATCCCAAACACCCAGGTACCAATAAATCTTATACATTTTGCAGTCTTTGACAGGATCCATACCCAAGAGATGTTCTACAATCAGATAATTACCTATACCTGGATTCAACCTATCTCTGTCTTCTGGTTTCATCTTCTGTGTTTCCTGTGTCTTTTAATTCTCTGGGTCTTTTGGAGTTTGTATTTCACACATCTCATAATTATAGGCCATACCTGAAGTTGCACTTATAATGTCATTTTGTAAATCACTCACTATTCCTTTGAGTGTTTTCTCCCAATACTCCTGTCATCCCTGTAAATTCTGTTTCTCAGTCTTAAAGGAGACAGTTTTCCCACTACTCTTTCCATGGAGACATCCATGGAAAATTTCTCAGTATTTTCTGTATCTTAAACTTGTTTTCAAGGAATGATCCAATCTGTTCTTTCAGACTTTGCTGAAAGAACATTGGGAACTCAATATGATCCAGTAAGAGCTAACACATTTCCCTCTTATTTACCTTTATAAGAATGATTAGGTCTGAAGTCATCATTTTTTTAGCTTCAGTATATAATTTTTTCCAATTTATACCTCTAATTTAAACTTTTACTATTAATTGTTCATCAAAATGGTGACTCCTTCTAATTAAAACACCACCTTTCCTGTCTTCCTATCATTCTCCTTTTTTTCCCTATTCTCTTTCTGTCATCAATTTTTATCTTTCTTTCTTATTTATAAGTGCTCCTATTACAATCCGCACTTTTTCTTCCAAGAAATCTGATACCTAACCATACTATAACATCAAAGCTCTGCTTAATGATCTTCTTATATATGAATATGGTTAATTTTTTTCAGTTCTTTTATGACATAAATCATATATTTCCTTTACAGTAAAAACCTATATTCTTCTCATTTTTTTCATTGATTTAATGACTGGCATAGGGATGGGAATGGTTCCAGGGTGTGACACTTTTTTGGTTTCCTGTCATAACAGCCCTATTCCATGGGTTGATAAAGCAAATTGGACCTTCTGTTAATTATTAAGTACATCCAACACTATCATTCTGGGCAACTAATTTTCCTCAGCAATGTTGAGGTACTGAAAATATTTTGTTATTTTGTAAGTATTGTTTTAAATGTATACTGTATTTATAAATATATATTTAAAATATAACAATATAAACTAAGTATGTATAATCAGTCTCAATTTGTTAATTTTAATAGTAAAAATTGTACTCATAAAAAAGAAGCATAATATTACACTGTAGGTTTTTTTACATTTTTACCCATATCATCATGTCAATTATGTATAACAACAATTTTATTACTTTACTTCTTTATTTTATCAAGATTTTCAGAATAATGATCAACAGAATGGTGATAACATACATCCTTATCTAAATCTAGAGTATGGGGCATACTTCCAATATCTAAAAATATATATATGTTCCAAAAATGAATAAAGAGTGCAAGTTTCTGTACATGCCTCATCTCAGATCAAGAAGATAATATTTAATTACTTGTTTCTGAATACTCAGAAATCCCCATATATATCTATCAAATTAATTGGTATTTGTTTCAATTTTTTGTGATGACTTTGTGTGATTGACTCGTAATTTCCCTTTTTTTGTGATATCCTTGTAAGGTTTTGATATTGTGCTAATGTTCTTCTGATACAGCATATAGGGATGTTTCCCATTTTTTCCACATTCTTTAATAAAGTTTATGTAAGATTTGTTATCACCTTGTTCCCATTGTTTACCTGTTTAGCAATATGTGTACAGACAAGACAAGGGGAACCTCATCTCTATTCTGACAGTAAAGACAAGATTCTTAGAGGAGGCATGCTAACTTTTAGACATAAAACTGGATGAGATCTCCCCTCCCCCCAAAAAAATCATTTTTTCTAGGTCATAAAGGGGAGCAGTTGTTGCTTCTCCACCAAGAAAAGGCAGAAGCTTAGGGAGTGATGACATTCCCTTTCATCAGAGAGGAGCAAAGAATTTAGGCAAGGAGAAAAGGCTCTCAATCCTCTCAAATTAGAACACTGTATACTTGAATAATTTTAATAGACTCCGAGATTCACAAGACCTTGATTAACTTCTATGTCCTGAATCAGATGCTAAAGATCAACTCTTGTCACAATGAGAAAACCTATCTCATTCTTTTATGAAGACTTTTATGAAGACTATATTTTATTAAGTGACTATGACTTTGATTGCAAATACATTTAGAAAATCATGTCGTCTTGGTGGAGTCATGCATTTATTCTTGCTAATTATCAAGTGTCATTTCTAATATGACTCTTGTACAGTCTTTGATATTGTGTATTTACTTAAATCTTTAATAATTCTGGTTAATGTTCACATGAAAACTTTTAAATATTTTTCTGGCATTTAAATGTGTATCTCTTGTTAGTATCATGGTAGTTGCTGTTGAATTCTTAGTTCTTCTGGGCAATCTTAATTTTCTTTAGAATTTTTGACTTACCTGAAATGTACATAGTTGTATATTTAATTTTACAGCAATCACTTTACAATATTTATCTTCTCACCACTTTCTTCTTTGCTAGTTTTTCCATCTTTCCACCATCTTCTAATGGCTACTTTTAATTACCTGCTGCTCTCCCGTCTGTTATCTATTTAATGCATGCTCTCTCAGTGATTGTTTTGATGGTTACTTTAGAGATATGAACATATAGCCTTGACTTGCTACCATATATTTGTATCTTCATTTCCAAGATGATGCAGGAGTTCAGATTGATTAGATATCTTTTTATTTCCCTTTTTGTCTCTTATGTTTTGTTTTTTATTTAGATCAGATACATAATTCCTTTTGTTAATGTTATTTTATAAACAGTCAATAGTAGTTCAGATATACTTATCTACCTACCATTCTGATATTTTCTTCCCTCCTATTTTTATTTTATTTTGCTTTTTGCTTCCTTCTTTGGTTTTTGTTTTACCTAGAGTTCTTTTTTTTGGAAGAGACTACTTCACTGAATTTTCTCATTTTTATTTTCTGAATTCACCCTTATTTTGACATCAATTTCTGTCACAACGGCTTTTTTTTTAAATAACAAAAGGTCTGAGACATAACTTTTTAAAATATATATGAGCATAAGAAATGAGTTTTTACAGTTCAGTAAGGTAGCTGGATACAAAATCAACACATAGAACTCAGTAGCTTTCCTATATACAAAAAGTCAAATAGAAGAAGACATTTGAAAAACCATCCCATTTACCATTGCACCAAAAAAAAAAAAAATACCTGGGAATAAACCTAACAAAAAACGTGAAAGAACTCTACAAAGAAAACTTGAGAACACTACTAAAAGATATAGAAGAAGACATAAGGAAATGGAAAGACATTCCCTGCTCATGGATTGGAAGGATAAATATCATCAAAATGGCCATCTTACCAAAGTCAATCTATAGATTCAATGCAATCCCAATAAAAATCCCAATGACATTTTTTTTAAAGAGATAGAACAAAAATTAATGAAATTCATATGGAATAATAAAAGGCCTCGAATATCAAAAAACCTCCTGACCAGAAAAAATGAGAATGGAGGTATTACAATTCCAAACTTCAAACTATACTACAAAGCCATAATAATTAAAACAGCTTAGTAATGGTACAAAAACAGACAGTCAGACCAATGGAACAGAATTGAGTGCCCTGAAATAAAACCACACATATGTAGTCAACTAATCTTTGGCAAAGGAGTGATAAACTTACATTGGAACAAAGATAGCCTATTAATAAATGGTGCTGGGAAATTTGGACTAAGACATGCAAAAAAAAAAAAAATGGATCAAGACAGCTCCATCACACCATGTACAAAAATCAACTCAAAATGGATAACAGACATAGAGGTCAGACCTGAAACCATAATATACATAGAGGAAAACTTGGGTAAAACCCTTCAGGGATTACAATCCAGAAATTCCTTTCTGGAAGCATCTACAGATGGCAAAAAAAATGAAAGAAAACATAAACAGATGGGACTACATCAAACTAAAAAGCTTCTGTACAGCAAAAGAAACAACAGAAAAAACTAAAAGAAGCCCAACCGTAATGGGAAAAAAATTTTGCCCTCCACAATAGTGATAAGGGTTTAATAATGAAGATCCACAAAGAATTCACACAACTTATAAAAGCAAAATAAAAAGTCCAATCAACACATGGGGAGAAGAACTAAAAAGACACTCTCCAAAGAGGAAATACAAATGGCCAACAGACACATGAAAAATTGCTCAATATCACTAGCAACAAATCAAAACCACAATGAGATACCACCTTACACCAGGAAGAATGGCCCACATCCAAAGAACAGGCCACAACAAGTGCTGGTGAAGATGTGGAGAAAAAGGAACACTCTTACACTGCTGGTGGGAATATAAACTGGTTCAGCCTCTTTGGAAAGCTGTGTGGAGGACCCTCAATTTAATGAAAATGGATCTACCATTTGACCCAGCAATTGCTCTTTTGATAATCTACCCAAAAGAGACCTCAATGTGGGTACAAAGGGACACCTGTGCTTGGATGTTTACCGCAGCACTATTTATAATTGCAAGGACATGGAAGTAACCCAAGTGCCCCAAAACAGATGACTGGTTGAAAAAAATGTGATATTTATACACGATGGAATATTACTCATCAATTAAGAATGACAAATTAGACGACTTTTTGACAACATGGATGTACTTAGAAGGAATCACACTAGCAGAAGCAAGTCAAAAGAGAAAGACAGAAGTCAAATGGTTTCACTAATATATGGGACATAACGAAAAAAAAAAAAAGTAAATAAAAGCCATGAGGAAAAGACAAAACAGGTTGAGCACCAAACTGAAGCACACAACAATGGACAGGAGGGAAAGGGGGAGGCAATTGGAGGGGATGGGGGGAGATAAATCCCTGGGATTGCAAAGATGTGAAATTTATATATACATAAACTTTTTTAAAAAATAAAAATTAAAAAAAAATGAGTTTTTATATGCATTTTTTTCAGAAAGTTACAAATAGATCTTATCCACTTAGGCACTAACCTTTTCATTTCTCTGTTAACTCTCAAAATTTAATTTCCAAAGAGAAATAATAAATCCTATTGTTAAAACATCTAATTTTAAATAAAACACTGTAATGCCATTCTTCTAAAACTAAAAGAGAACATTTGTATTTTGGAGTGAGCTATAACATTGTTTTTATATTATATATGATTAATTCATCATATTCCTTAGAAAGAGGACTGCATAATATTATTGTCAACAGTCAGATTTTGAAAAAAATATTAGTTTCATATAGTGCTCTCACAGTTGCTCAAAAAGCCCCAGATGAAAACTCTGATTTGATTTATATGTGACATATTAAATATAAAATACTCTTGAAACTTACCTATGGTACAAAGAATATATAAAACAAAGCAAAACAAAAAGAATATATAAAACAGAATTTCTAAATTTCAGATTCATGTATCCTCATATTTTCTTTCAAAGCACTGTATTGTGAGTGTGTATATATATATATATCTTACAAATATAAGTACACTTTTCCAAATTTGTTATTTCACCACACCCACCACCAAAACCTCAATAATCCTCCTTTGAAGCCACCTCTCCCCTTTGCTCCCACCCTACCACATTCTCCTTCTGGTAACTTTAGTCAAAGTCCAATGTGGTTTTCCTACTCTTAATATCGTTCCTCCCTGCCCCCCCCACCTCTTCGTGGATGTTTCAGTTCTATGGTTCACTTTCAAGATTTGTCTTTGTTTGACATATTGTTTGATTTTTCTATATTCCATAAATAAGTGGAGCCATCTGGTATTTATCTTCCTCTTCTGAATTATTTTGCTTAGCATAATCCACTCTAACTACATCTAGATTGCTACAAATAGCAAACACTATTCTTTTTGATTGCTGAGTATTATTCCATAGTGTGCATACAGCACATCTTCTTAAATCTCTGTTTTGGAGCAAATGGCTTGCTTCCTTATCCTAACTACGGTTAACAGTGTTACAGTAAACATAGGAGTGGAGTGTTTTTATGTCACTTGGGTATATAACTAGCAATGCAAAATGCTGTGCCTACTTTCTACTTTATGTACCTTATAACACATGAAATACAAAACCAATATACAAGGTTATAATATATGTACTAGAATATTTACATTTTGGGGTAAAAGACCAGTCAGTATATTTCATAATCCAGTAATAAACCATTCTACATTCTACATTCATTTGACTAACTCTAAGTTCTATCCACTTTTACTATCTCTACTGCCATCATCCAAGTCTAAACATCATTATTTCATAAATGAAAGCTGTAGTAGCTACACTGAGCTTTTTTTAAACTACATTACCCAGAAAATTATCAGAGTAGCTTTAATATATAAAATAATTATGTCACTGTTTTATCACCTTCAAAGCTTTTAGTAGCTTCTCATCTCATTTGAAAAAAAAAAATTTAGAATAACATAAATATAAAATAATGTTAAATCTTTTGTAGTACCCAGCAGTTCACCTAGATAGGTCATAAAACTCTTTGGTTAAGCAAGCAATCTCTGCAGTCTTTTCAAATACTGTTATCCTGCTTAATAGCTATGTAGTTGTGGGCAAGTTATTTAATTCTCTGCCAACTTTCTTCCTCTATACAATGGGGATAGAAATGCATCAATACTGTGATTTTAGTGTGAAAACTAAATTAATTTAAGTAATGCTAGTCTTAAAACAATGCAAAGAAAGACCTCAATATTCTCATAGGTATTAAATTTTTCATGCTTTAACACCTGCCTTCATCTCCATATTTATTGCATATACATTTCCAGTCCCTTGTCTACAAATGAAATCTTTAATATATATAGTCTTACTGTTTTTTTCATAGCTCTGTGAATACCTGGAAGTCATTATTTCATAAGGTCATCACATCCACTCTTCTTTCATTTCTAGAATTTAGACTAGTCTGGGTATGTATCCTTCTGTACAATTTTCACTGTACCTCACTAGCAAGATGTACTTATGTAATCAAAATTATTTTAAAATTACTATTGATTTTGCTACTTTTTAAATTAAGTATCTTAATAAGGGATCTTTGATCAGAATTTCTTCATCTTTCCTTCACCAGCAATTATAAATAGTATATATTTACTCAGCAGTATATTTTTTGAGATATTATACTTAAAGAATAAAAGAAAATTTGAATCCTTAAAACAAAAAAATACATAGGAGTAAATAAAACAAATCAAGAAAGTTGAAAGATATATTTAGGTAAACTGAGCCTAAAGATTTGGTAAAACAAATGTTGACAATTAGATTTTTTTTAATATAAAAACAATTCTAACAGTAAGTTCCAGAAATAGAAAACTGAATTGTTGGGATTAATACCAAGGAAAAAACTAGCTAAAATAAATATCAAGCACAATTTTGTAAAGTATGAACTGTACCTAATATGGATATTTTGTTTAAGATGGTTAACAGAATGATTTTTTCCTCCCTCTTGGGAGAGTATTTGAAAATCTTTCACGGAGTCAGTCATTTCTTGTCAGTTTATCCCACTACCTGCCAGCACCCCACAGAGATATTTTTAACCATATTAAGCCAACCTCTTTTCCCACAAAGAGGTTCAAAACAATAAGAAAACACATATAGGCCTGCATGTCTTTGAAGTTGAAGGTTTGCCAAAGAAAAGTATTCATGCCAAGTCAAACTTGAAGCTCTAGTGCTTTCACACTTAAAACATTGCAGTTTCATGGTAATGCAATGTCTAAGAAAGCCACAACATTAAAAAAAATTTCAACACTTCATGATGCTAAAGGATAAATAAATGAAACATAACATTTTGATTAAACTGGAAATCAAATCAAATAAATGTACAATTTATTATTTTACATTTTTTAACTTAGAAATTTTAAAATGTGTTATATCTAAGTAAAACTAAGATGTGAGACATAATTAGAACACAGAATAGATTTTAAAATTATACATGCCATAATTTAGTATGTACAAACAAATATTAAGTTTTCTTTGAAGAATTCATAATTTTAAAGTTAAAAATAAGCACTGGTATTGTATTATAGAAGTATATAACAATTACATTTTCTACAGTCTGTTTTTGCTTAATAGTAAACAAGGACACCCCAAACTTTTAAAGATTTAGAGTTTACTTATCTATTTTATTCTCTAACAAGGATTCAAAATTATACAGATGCTTTACTTGGTTGTTGTGCTTAACAAGAAATTTATTATAAAAATAAGTGATCAAGTACTTACTCTGCTAGGTAATGTTCTAAGTTCTTCATGTGCACTAACAGAGTTCTTCTCCAGAATAATGACTCTTATGTTCAATGTCATTATCACAACTACTCTACAAATGAAAAAACAAAACAAAATTTATTCAGATACAATGAATAAATTTCAAAGTTTATACAACTTTCACATGACATAATTGAGATCTGAATCCTTTCTAAGTCTGAATTCATGAGCTTGATCATTAATAGATCAGCTCCACTGCAAAAGTACATCTACTCTAGAAAATTTTTTCTACTCTTTTATTATAAGTACAAAGAGCAGGTTTTCAAATAGCATCATTTAATTAAAAATTGTTTCATTATGACATTGATGAGAAAAAATATTGATTCTTGGCCAGGCAACAGAGATAATTTGGTTTTCCCATATCTGCCCAGATTATCTCTGTGTACTCCAGTTTCCTTCAATTAATGATTGCATACAAATATTATCAGTAAATAAGTGTGATACGAGTGGGAGTGCATTAACAGAGGTTAAAAAGGGTAAATTACTCCCAGACCCTAGAGTACAAAAGAGAAAAAAAGGTTACAGGCCTTAGAGTTCAAAAAGAAAAAAAAGAAAAGGTTATTTGAATTTTTCTCAGTCTTACAAATGCAGAGGGATGGGACTAACCAGAGATGAGTGACCAACAAATAAAAATTTAAAACTCGAGATCACTGAAGAAAAGTCTCTTCAAACTTCTCCATGTATGAACTGCCTTGTGTAACTAGTAAATGAATACCAGTCAAGCCCATATTTCTCTGCACTTAGAATACTTCTTAACCAATAATGAATAATAATAATAATAATAATTAATAATAATAACTCACTCTCAACCTTAGTCCTCCCAGACCTGTTTGACCTCCGAGGAGGCAGATTTGAGGTTTTCTTCTGCTTTGTTGTTAATCAATTTGCAATATATTATTTTCCTCACCCCATGAAACGTAGTATTATATCAACCATTATGCATGTTGGGGCGTAAGCACATCGCTAGTAAGCAATATATTCTGCTATGGAGGATGTCTTACCTTGGCTTGGTTTCTACTTTGATTCCTGAGCTACTAGCTTAGGTTCTGGACACTGGCAATTTTGCAACTAGAATAATAAGTGCTTTGGAAAATGAGTGAGTGGGTAAAAGAATACAAGTTGTTTTTAATATTGCAAGTGTTATTGGTCTACATTTGAAGATTGGTGAGGAAATTTTTGTTTCTATCAATGAACCTATGATAAGATCAGTTTCACTGTGCATCATTTTGTTTAAAATTGCAATTTGCAAGATTCTATATATGAAATTAAGTGAGAATGATATTGTCTCTGTCCTCTTCTTCTTGTTCTGATGCTCTTACTTCCCCTTTCTATTTCCAGGGCTCTTTGGGGTCTGATTTCTCATTCTTTTTTTCATTTTTTTCCAAGGAAACTACTTGCTATTTACAATACCATTCAGCACTCAGACTCACCTGATAAAGGAACTTTAACGAGTGACTTCCAAAATATAAAATTCAAAAGTTGAATTCTATTTTCTATTCTTTCTCCTAATGTTTATCATATATTTTATACATTTTGTTATTCCCCATTGTGGTATGTGTGGTATTACCAGAACTCCATTAAATGTGACCTTGGGGGAAGGTTGTTTCTTCTTACTTAAAGTCATGATTTTAACTAACAATGCTATGCCAGTTTTTATTTTCTTGACCTGGCTTCTATTTAGATATTTTGGAAGAATATATACATAATAATATAGATATATGCAAATATATATTAGACATTATTAGTGATTACTCAGCTATCGTATATGTAATCCAAATTCAAATCGTCATTGATTTCTCCTTCCTGTCAATCACATTTCCCAGCTTTCTTTCTGCAATTTTCTGTTCACTTAATGACAACTCCATCCATATGATCCCTTAAAGACTTCCATGCTACACTTAAACTCTAATTTTATGAAGAAAGTTTGTCTTATCCTTTTTATCACTTGCAAATGGTTTTTAAAAAGCTGTCCCTCTTGTTTCATTTGCATTTATATTGCTTTAGCTTGTATCCCAGTTGTCTAGCACCTGGATAATTGCAACTGAGTCCACTGTGATTTGTGCATTATATCTCTTAAAACAATACAATGTGATTTGTGCATTATATCTCTTAAAACAATACAATACTCTAATCAATAAATTTAAAACACAAATTGGATTTTATCACTCCTTTAATAATATCATCATTTAATATGTCATCATGATATATAACATCATGATACATAACATATAGTCATCATGATGACATAACATCATCTGTTATGTTCTTCCCAGATTCGCCATTCTTTGACTCTTTATTTACACCTAGACACATATATGCACACATGCAGAAGTGCATTTATTATAGTTTCTCATATTTCTATGCCTTTATTCATACTATTTCCTCTCCCTGAAAAGAACTTTCTTCCTTCCTGGTTTGGTTAGAACATACAATGCATTCTGACTCAGATCTTGAATTAATTGCTCAAGAAGTAGAGTCCTTTGATCTTTTTAAGGCTAAATTAAATACATTTACTCAATTGAAGTCTTTCTCTTTCTACAATAAAAAGCAATGGTAGACAACGAATGGAACAAACATATATTATATATTGCCTTGGAAAAGATACGTAATTGAAGTGTTTCAGAATCAAACTTTTTTGAAGTGGTATTATAAATGGAATAGTCTTTGTACTTATTAATTGTTCTACCTTTGATTATAGTTAATTTAAGAATATTATACAATTTATCCTATGGGAGGTGATATTGTAATATTAAAACTGAAGTGGAATTCTAGACTGCTAAACATTTTATATATATATATATATATTTGAATATATATATATATATATTTGAATGTTTTTGTCCAAAGTTAAGGTGAATGTTTTCATATTTGCAGTTTTGAAAGAGGACAGATTGAATGTAAAAGATACTAAATTAAATTAGTCATTTTCATAGAAATCAATTGGTTTGAGGGTGCAACATTCTCACTGATATTATTTCGGATGACCTAGTAAAATGTTCCCGTTATTTGAGTGTCTGTAAAATGGAGTACGATATCTGGATTTTTTTTCTTTTCTTCTCATATATTTTTAAATCAAGGAAAAATTCATAGGTGATTGCTTCAAATAATGTATTTTTAAAATCTATAGTCTGTAACATTACATAATGCAACACTGCAATTTTCTAATGGAAACATTAGTACTTGAAATCCATAAAGACAGAAATCCATCTGTATATTTGTAGGTCTCTATATAATTTGCATTATATCTTCCCAGAAGAATCCATGGCTTCATAGACAGCAGAGGGCTTTAGACCATCTCTTGGCAAGATTGACATATATATATTAGAAGAGACACTTTGTAATCTAAACTCTAGAGTATATCATATTTCCATTTATCCTATGTGTCACTATATTTTATTGATGTTTCCTGATATGTTCAAATAAGTTATGCTTTCATGCCAAAAATAATTGTACTCTCTCTGCTTTTATTGGTTTATCCTTTTCTCAGGGGAGCTGATTAAGAGGCATACTTAAGAGACTCTTGTTAAGTGAAAGTTAATACTGGATACTAAGAGAAAATGTTGGAAGATAAGAAACAAAGAAAAAGAAAAAAAGTTTTTTCATTTTTATTTTCTACCTCTATAAGTCTCTGCAAATTGAAGCTGAAATGCTCTATACGTCCTTTATAACTGTCCAAATCAGGAGATTCAAGTATAGTCACATCGAGAGAGATTTAGTTCATCCAAGGGTAAATTTGCTGAAATGTGATTGCATGTCGACAGACAGGATTTTGGCTAAGAAAGCATCTTCTAGACTAATAGCTCTATATATTTTTGTATTTGAGTCATTTTGGGGACACCAAAGATTCCCAATATTGGCTGACTTTTTAAATATTTTTTCTTCAAGCAGAATCAACCTGGCTGCTTCTTTTCTAAATCTACAAGTATGATGAATATAGAATCATTTTTGTTCCATTGGAGATTTCACATCTTAGTCATTACTTTTGGTGACAATGATGCATTTAAGATGAATTGAAAGACCATGAACTTTGGTAATAGACAAATTTGTATTTTTGCCCTGGGTTAGTTCACTGATACCTATATTAACAGTCTGATGGTCTATTGATATTTATATATAGGTGCCTTGATGGTATGTTGATGTGTTGATAATTGATATGTCATTAAATTCCAAAAAATAATTTCCCAATTCATAATGCTATGAAAAGTAATATGTAAATATTGAATATTCCTAGTAAATTGCAATATAACAAGTATTTATTGTTTATTCTTTCTTTTTCTCCAAAACTTCAGTTCATTCTGCTTGACATCTTTGGACTAGAATCTGAAAAATTTGGAATGATTCTTGTCAATTCCACTGGCAACCTTTGATTATACTGAAATGACATCTACATTGTTGGTCATCATCCTGAGTGAGAGCAATTCATCCAACCACTTTGAAATTGAATTTGGAAAAAAAAACAACAAAACTTTGATTGCTTCACTTTTCACGTTATTAATTTGGATAACAAAATAATTGAAGAACAGCCAAGTGATTATCTCATGAAGAATCATGAGATCATTAGTAATACTATTTTTTTTTTAATCTCTACTGCTGATTGAATATGGAAAAGAGTAATGAGGAAATGAAGTTGATGTTTCTGATCTTAGAAGTAAAGGCTGTATTCATCTCCGGTGAATGGTAATCAAGAAATAAAAAGAGTTATGATCTAAAAATATTTGGTATATTATGGAAAATTATCTAGAACATTTTTCTTTATAGTAAAATGATTACTTCCAATAAAATAATTTTTACAACTTACTAAAATTTTATTTGAAATAATATATACACATAAAACAAGCATATCACAAGTGTAGAGATACAGAATACACATATATTCAGCAATGTGTTAAAATGAAATATTTAAAATATTTAATATTTCAGCACAGCAATATCATAATTATTGTATGCTAGAATAAATGATGTTATAATGAAAAGCTGTATTTTCTAAACAAAGTGAGGGAAGGATGGCATTGTTTCATATTTTTTCAAATCTGCTATCTGTACTGATAGCATGGACTTTTATAACAGCTTTTGCATTCATTCAATCTGTTGCTCATGTCTTGTTGAATACTTGAGGATATGTAGTCTTATGCAAATATGTAGTTAGAAATAAAAGCTTACTTTAATATGCTTTTTAAGTAATTGTGGATAGTTTTTGATAGTACAGGAATGCGCTGCAAGCAATGTTTTAATAGGATAGAAAAGAAACTGTTCTACTGAATAATCCTACTCTAATACTTGTTCATACTCTAAACAGATAAGAATTGGATTTATTTAAAAAATTATCCTTTCTCCTACTGCTCTTCAATGGACTTTTGTTTCATGTATATCTATTTCTGGATTCTGTAACACTGCAGTGCTTTTCTAATTTTTTTAAATTTAGTACACATGTATATATATATATATATATATATATACTAAAGCATATATATATATATAAAACTAAAGCATATATATAAACTAAAGCATAAAGCAAATGAGGGGGAGGTTGGGAGAGATTTGACATGGGAGATTGGAATGGCAGTTCACAAGTGACAGGATGGTGAGAGCATCTTGGGGTATACAATGGTGTAATATATAGTTACTATAATATATATATATATATAAACTCTATTAGCCTGTTAGTTTTTACTTTTTCTTGCCTTTTTGTTTGTTTGTTTTCCCTATATCTCACATATACGTGAGCTCAACCAGTATTTCTCTTTTATTTTCTGGCTTATTTCCGCTAGCATGATTTCTTCTAGGTTCATCCATGTTATCACAAATGCACCAAATTTGTCTTTTTGATTGCTGAGTAATATTCAGTTGTTGAAATATAACATAACTTTCTGATCTATTCATCTGTTTTGGGTTATTTGGTTTGTTTCCATATCTGGTTATTGTAAATAGTGTTGCAATAAACATATGAGTAGAGGTGTCCTTTTGAATTAGTGTTTTAGTGTCTTTTGGGTAGATTCCCAAAAGTGAAATTGCTGGGTCAAATGGAAGTTCCATTCTCAGTAGTTTGAGGGTTCTCCAGACAGATGTACATAATACATTGTTTCTCTGATATTGTATCAGTATAACAAAATATTATTGGGACTTTATAATATTTTATCTGCAATAGACTAAGCCTTCCAATTATTTCATTATTTATTTTAGCCTCTATTTTTGCCTTTTCCATTTTAATATTAATTTCAAAATTTAAAACATACATGGAATGATGATTTGTTTTCTATGTAGACTAACAGTGGTTGGACTCACTTCAAAGTTTTTTTTGCTTTTCACTGCAATGTTTAATAAGACTTTAAAAATTTTAAATTTCTAATTGGCTGATTGATGGGGATACAAATACTTTTCCTAGTTTAAAATTCTAAATTTAGTTGTTTTAATCATTTAGTAAAGATTCTGTTTGCTTTTCTTATGCAAATTCATATTATTTGGAATAATTGCTATTATATTTCTTCTTTCCCACTATTTCTTTTATTGCTTTATTGCATGGGGTAGGAAAAACCTGAAGCAAAATATTAAACAGAAACATATATCAAATAGCACTGTCTCATTTGCAAACTCAAAAAAAAAGTTTTTATAACTTCACTCAATATGTTTGAGATAGCCTTTTGCAGAAATTTCCTTTGTATTCCTAAATCTCAGATTTTCATGTCATGGATGTGAATATTATCAAATTACTTTCCTTCACCTGAAATACATTTTGTCTATATACTTTTTAAATTAAGCTAATGATGATGAGAAAATTTTTAATAATGAAAGAAAAATGGTCTAAATCCAACTAATTTGTGACCACCCTCCCACACACACACTCACAAATATACAAGCACATACAGAATTTGAATAACCTCTGTTTTATTTATAATTTTTAAATGAATGTTGATGAGAGATTGACTTGTAACTTTTCTTTCTTATGTAACCGTATCAGGTCTTAGTATTAAAGCACTGAGGTTTGAAACCAAGTAAAACATGTCTTTGTATTTTTGTTTCTGTGTGTTTATTTTGTTTTATTATTTTTTTTAGATTAGGTCTCGCTATGTTCCCAGGATTGTCCTGATCCCGCGGACTCAAACCATCCCCAGCTTTGGCCTCCCAGGTCGCAGGAATTACGGGCGCCTGCCACCGTGCCCAGCTGCTTTTTCGAGACCAAGTCTCGCTATCTTGCCCCTGTAGTCTCTAACCCAAGAATTCAAGCGATCCCTGGCCTCTTTGCCTTCCAGCACTTGGATTACAGACCCACGCCACGATGCCCAGCTTCTTTCTGTGTGTTTAAATTGAAGTTTCCTTATTGGTAGAGGAAGGGGGAATGAATCATTTATTCAATATCTCCAATGACAGGAACTAAATATTTAATAATTTTTCTCTATTCATTAAGGTATAATAATACAGATATCTATTGTTATTTATATATCATCTATATCTACATAAAATAAAATGCTTACATTTTTAGTGTTGAGTTCTTTGAATTTTAACATAACATTTTAAATATATAGACATGTTTATAACTTTCTGTGCCCTCATACTTGCCCCTTGTATTCCTCCAACTAAACTTATTTCTACCATCTTATATTAATTTCACATGTTCTTGGATTTTATCTAAATAAATACTACAGTATGTTTTCCTTTGTATTTGTCTTCTTTCTCTCAATATAATGCTTTTGAAATGTATCTATGTGACTGCATATATGGAGAGTTTATTCATTTTTAACTTAATCTATCCCACAAATAAATATATTTAAGTTATTTTTCATTTTTACTAATGGATGTTTGGGTTGCTTCCAATTTAAGACTGGTATGAATAAGACCCCTATGTATATTCTTTTACAAGACTTTGTAACTATATATTTGTAGAGGTTGTCTGTTTTATTTATGTATTGAGGATTGGATTGTTGGTCTGTAATATATGTTTATTTAACATTATAGGAACTGTGCATCATTTCTTCAATAATGTTGCATTATTTTCACTCTTACACAATGTGTGCATACTTTAGCTCCTCCACATCTTTCATTATTTGGTAATGTCAAGGCAGTCTTTTTTTTTTTTTTTTTTGCCTACTAATGTGTTAAAATGAAATCTAATTTTGATTTTTTTTGCACAGACAAGATGCCTATTCTCTTAGGATACATTCATCAACTTTTGAACTTTCAAGAGACTTCTCTAATAAAGTGGTTCTACAAGTATTTTATCAGATTCTACATATATCTGATGCACCTCTGTTTTTATGACTGGTCACTAAAGCATACTGAGATAATTAATTGATTATTAATGTTCTCAATATCCTTGTAAGTTTTTGTTTGGACCGCATACATTTTGAGGACTTATGCATTTTTGGTTTATTGCTTGTCCATTGACTTTTAATCAATTATTTCAGGTGCAGGTGCTAGGGACTTTTAATTTTCTACAGATTTCAATTAACCTTATTAAATTATTTGGAAAGGTGTTAGTTTTGTTAATTTTGTAGACTTATGCTTTTAAAATAAATTTCAAAGACACTTGATTTATAGGACTTTTCTCATGGTTGAAATTTGAGTTGCTATAGGAAATTTATAACATTTTTATGGTAACTCCATATGACTGAATCATGATTATCTGATTTGATTGCTCAGTACTAATCACCACATACTGGATGTATTGCTTAGCAATTTTCAATAGGTCCAGAAAGCAATTTATGAAAAAATCTTGTTGTTTATAAATTCATCATCATTGTTTTTTATACCATTTATTTCACCAACAGCTCTCTATATTTAGTAGATGATGTCACAAATTGACTTTTATTTGAAATTGCTTATTATTTTCATCTTTATAGGACATAGGACATTGGATATAGAACATAGGATATAGGACATAGGATCATAGGACATAGGACATAGGATATTCAACACTTGTGTTCTTTGGACATTATTGTACTGCAGAAATACATTGAAATACCATTTGCATACACTTTGACTACATTTGAGTCTGCAAGACATAAATTGGATCCCCTGGAATTCCTGCCTTTAAAAAAGGGTACATTTATAAGAATAAGCAGAAATTATACAAATGATTTGAAAATTCTAAAATTGATCCCTATTTAATAAGTGTATATGAACTAGTGAAATTAAGCATTCTAAAAAGATTTTATACACAGGACAATATCTTTATATTCACAAATATGAATCCATATTCACAATCTATAGTAAATATAGGCTCATCTAAAATAATTTACTAATGAACACACACTATTAAAGAGCAAATTTTGACATTATGAGCATAAAAAAGAATAAAAGGTTGGAGTTTTGCAAGATATTTAATGTATGTGAGCAATTAAGTTTTATCAGTGTAGATTGCTATATTTTATGTAAGCATAAATTCTCAAGAGAAATATATAAATGTTGAATTTCTTAATAAAATGTAGCATGAAATTATTGATTTAGCCTAAGTAAAATAAAAAAAATCATTTTTCATTCTCCATTCCAAACTTCCACCATATATAGTCTTTTATGTTGAGGTGATAATATGTGGTCACATTTCATATAATTTATTGATAAAGCAATGCAATGCTGTGAAAGAAAACATAAATGGATAACTGTTGTTTTCCCTTTTCAAGATAATTTCTGAATATCCTTTTGTGTTACTGCTGAAAAGTGCCTTTTAATCTATACTTTTTCCAGTCAATGACCAATTTCAGTGGCCCATTCAAACAATCTATTTGTTCACATTCTCAGGGCATTGTCTTCACATACTCAGGGCATTGTCTAGTTCTGTTATCTAGCATTAAGTTTGTGTTTCCCCAGTAAATCCAAATTGGGAGAGCCACTGGAGACATTTTGAAACATGGCCAAGTTCTCAGTGTTCTTTTTCTTAACTATACTGTAGGAGAAACCCCAATTCCTAACAAGAAGACCATCAAAAGACCAATATCCTGTAAATGAAGACAAAGTGAATAGATATTGGGTGTCAAAATCTCAAATAGATAGCATAAGATGAAAAATATGGTAAAAACATAGCTTTAGAAATATGTTCTTTAGTTGACTTTGTTGAAATTACATTGAAAAATCAATGACAGAAGTGAATAACCAAAAGGTATATAATAAGTACCGATTAAGGTAATCTGGAAGAAAAATCTGAATTAAATATATATTTTTTCAGAAAATATTTTTTCAGAAAATATTTTTTTCAGAAAAAATGAAACTTTAAATGAATTTGAAAGTGGGAAAATAGAGAGGAAAACATGACTAATTCTGGCATCAATCTAGTGACTAACATTAAAATATTAATATTTATTTTAGAATTTTTATCTTCTTGAGGAAAGGAAGGTGCTATAACATTTAAATATTTATATATCACAACTCTTGGTCTATGCAAGTATTCTATTTTGCAAATAGAGATTGCAATTTTAGGAGAAATATTATTTTAATTTCACTGCTGAAACAAGTCTCTGAACTCTTAAACCAATTTTTACACCTATCACGGTGAAAACATTTTAAAACATTGCCTACTCTTTCAATAAACTCCCTATAAATCATAAACTACACAAAAAGTTAAGAAAAAAATAGTTAAAGGAAATACTGTATTTTATGAGCTAAGTGTAGTTTTTTAAAACAAAAATCCTTATCTCACCAAGAAAATTGTATATGATGCATATATAAGACCTTTTTTATGTCTTGAGAATATAAGAAAACCTGTTATTTTTATATGAGATTTAAAGTTCCATTTACTTTTAACTTGCCAATTGCAAATAAATTTGGTAAGTGGCTTCTTTGTAGTAGACATTCTGATAAATTCTTAAATATCTATGCACAGTAGCTATTGATGGTATACCAGAAGCTCTGCTGTCATGCTGAATAGCGCCTTCTGACTTATCAGTTATATGTAAGGTAGTTCCCTTGGATCAAAAACATACAGATGTTAAAGACTTATGGTACAAATTAGAGGCATGGAAATAGTCTTAAATAAGTCAACTTGTTTAAAATGCAAAAGTGTCTTTTAAAAATTCTCCTTACAGAAACACAGCTTTCACTGAAGTTTTGTCTACACTGGTAATCATTCTCTATGAGATTTGCCAACCTTCACTGTCTATCCCCATTGGAAAGAAAGAAAATGGATGTTTTCCATCTGCAGCAAAATAGAGTCAAAACAAATGTATTTAAATTGGAAACATTTGTGGCCAAAAGAGCTGTTCTCCATGAAAACATCTGGTTGCACTTTTAAGTCATTGCCAAATAAACGCATGCTGGAAAATCTATTTTATGCCACACATGGTCACCCATGTAGATGTAGCCTAAAACTGTTTTTGTTTGAGGTCAACACCCTATTTTAGAAAGGAAAGTACAGATTTGTGTGTTCTAGTGTTTAAAAAAAAAAAAGAAAAAAAAAAACACAATACTTACAAAGTGGTCACAGAAATTTGAATATGTCTACATTTCCAGACAAGGAACAATATGACAGGTAGTGCTTCTTACAGTTCTCAGGTAGACAATACAGTTTGAAATAATGATGGTGGTAGGCAGATGAAAGAGCTACTAACATTGAACAAAGACTAGTTGTAGTTTCTGATTTCAGCTAGTTTTGCTTATATATTTCTAGTTCACAGAGACACAGATAATCAACTGAAATATAGAATTTCAGATTACTTGGATAAAGAGGTGTGTGTTTTAGATGAAATAATCTGTAAATATCAGTTATTCAATGAATGCAGATGTTTTTGGCTTGTGGGCACTTTACATTATTGTTATTTATTGATCCTGGTTTCTTTCAATCTTGAAGTTCTCATAATAGTTCTCTCAAAGGCAATGAGAGGTTATACTAAACCAGACAATCAGAGAAAGCTTAAAAGATAGGCAGAAGATTTTAGGTTCCAGGCCAAGAATTTTACACAGTACATTTGCCACACCTAATAAAAGGAAGATTCAAACATCTTCTGGTTGTGTACCAGGAAAATAGAAATTAAATTTTGGTGAATACATTTATTTCTGCTATATGCAGGAGTAAAGTTAAATATAAAATGCTTTAAAATTGAATACAAAATATTTTATATTTCATTATATATCTAAATACACACACAAACATATATGATGCAAATGTCAGAATCGTCATTATTTTATAGTAAATGTCACAAGACTTTTCAAGAATTTTGCCTCTTCTTTTCAAAAAGTATGTTAGCTATTTATAAATTAAACCTGAATTACACTTCTGAAAATATCTCAGGCTCTCATGAACACCACTACTCCTGCCACACTACCTTTTCTCTGCTAGGTGGCTGTTGAATATCACTCCATTTATAATGCATCACTTTCTACTATAACTACAAACTTCTCTGAATGGATCTTCTGGTGGATTCTCCTGCCTTTAAAGATACCAAGCACTTTTGAAGACAATACCGGCATAGACCTTGGGAGTGTCAAGTTTACACAAGCTTATGTTACAAATGGGGAAAGGCTATTTAAGGTATATCCATGTAAAAGAAGGCAAAATTTACCTCTACCTTCTTTGGGTCTCTGCGTGGGTCTGCAAACAATTAAATTGATATTTAACGGATTAATAGGAGACTAGCATATACATTTTTACATATCAGAAAATGAAGACTCAAAGTGTGGATAGAATCAATGTTTATACATTATACACTAGGCGGAATTAAAAAGAGTAGCAACTGTAGAAATATAGGTAAGTTATTTGAGAAGACTAAAGGAAGATAACAGTTTCAACAAAGTCTGTTTGCATAGCTTTTTCTCAGCTTCAGCTCACCATCTCTAATGATGTGCATGTTTCTTTCCTCCTGTTTGAGGGAGGGAGGAAGGGAGGGACTCTTTCACATGAGATTTTTATTACTGCTTTCAGAAACAAAAGGGAGGCCAGAGTGCCCTTTTTGCATCTGTAGTTTAAGTGTCTTTCCTCAAAATAACCCTAATGCTAAAGTGGTGTGTTTTGGGGTGATATATTCAACCATGTTTTACAGGCATTTTTGTCTATATTCTTATCTCATAGACTCTGAGTAGACATTTCCTTGACTTCTGCTTGCATCTCCTCTCCTTTGTGAGCTCAGATACTTGTCTCAGGGTATTATCAATGTCTAGGCATGATTAAATCATTTATATTCATCTAAGACAGCATATACATTATTACATGTAGTCCCTAAAACAAATCTAAAAGGTAGAGCTGAACTAATATAATTATTATTTCTCCTACTCAGACAAGGAATCCTGATCTCTGAAAATTTAAGCATTTCGTTCAACCCAATATGATTTCTGGTTATCCCATTTTAACTTTAACTTAAAATAATGGTGTGCAACTTTTTAAAAATTCCAGGTTATTGCTCTTGTAAATCTCACAATATCTCAGAATCAAATCAGTATATTAATAATATTTGACAAATCCTTTAATGATATAGGAATTATGACTGTGCAAGACTAAAAGAGGCAACTATCTCATTTGAGCCACTAGTTATCAGATGACGCATAATGCATAATATGCATTGCCAAGTAGGAGTTTTTCCAAGGGAAATTTTGCGTGCAATCAATATCCAGATTTTTAATTATCAACATCATACTCACTTTAAATATAAAACAAATGGGTTTCTATTGTGCATTGTTTGAATATCATCCATTAGATGATATTCAAAACTTCAGGTATTTTTGTAGATATATAAAAATATATCTATAAATTTATACATATAGGAAGTATGGAAAATAAATTAATTGTATTCTCCATGGTTGGTGGTGTTTCAGGTTTAATAACCATACACATTAAGTGAATAATTCACTCTTTCAGTATTCATTCATTCTTTCATGTAATGCACAGTTCTTTTCTTATTCCAATATTTAGCTAATTCCATACTATGTGCATTTCACATATTAAAATAGATGAAAATAAATTATCCCTGCATTCAAGATGTTACAAATTTGATACAGGAGAAAAATATTTACAAGGAATTAAAATGCCCCTAAATAAGTGCAATAATAATGGAGAGAGCAATTAACTACATCCAAGGATATTATTTAATGACAAGTGAAGCTTTCAATAGAGGAAAAATAAAACATGCAAAGTATAGCATATAAAAAGCCTACGTGGTTTATAGTTGAGATATATCCATATACCATGAAAAGAAGATGGTGTTGAAAGTGGGAGAAATTAAAAGATAAAGGTTTGTGATAATAATACTTAATAGGTCACTCAATACTGCTAAATATGAACATTGAAATTTTATCACATCTATATGTAGCATAACCATACTGGTATACTGACAACTGTCACACTGCCATCTGTATATACAAACTTTATTCATTATTTGTTGAGTAAACAAATCAATGAATGAGTCTGATGGCTACTTATCTGAAAATGTTTGAACTAAAATTAATATGATGTTTTACTCGTTTTTTGGACATGAAGACACAGAGAACAGAAGAAAAATCAATTATGTTTCAAGGACAATGGAGATAATTAGCTGTGAAATCATATATGTGCTCTTATCTAGAGGATGGGTAAGCTGAAAATGTTTGTACTATTTTTGATAGCATGTCAACATGTTATAAATATTGTAGATGGATCACTATTTCTAGTAAGAGGGATGATAATTTATCCTCAAAAATAGTGATACTTCAAGAGTGAAAGGATATTTAGTAATTGTACTAGGATAGAAGGTTTAAACCTGGACTAGCCTGGGTCAACCAGTAGATGATCATCCTATCAACAAGTAGTTACTATGAAGCATGTTTCAGATTTCCATTTGCTTCCATAAATAAATATTTAAAAGTTTTTAAAAAAATTACCATTGGTTGCACTGAGTGCATGTTTGTGATATTTTAAAGATATTTTTCTTAAAAGAAGTAATAGTGAATTATTTATTATCAAGAAAAGATCCATGTACATAAAAAAATTTAGGGTGAGAAACAACTTTAAAATGTGATTTTTTTTTTAGAATATGCAATATTGATGGGAATGAAATGATACATAATTTCCAATTTTAAATAGTGATCCATATGTCAAATGCCATACTCAATACAACCTATAGTATGGGCATGATTATACTTATTTTACAAAAGAGATTGATGAGGCTCATACAAAGTCAGCATTTCCCAAACACAGTAGATAGGATGGGAAACTTCATGACCATAAATTAGTATTCAAACCTAAATTTTTCAGAATGCAATTAGTAGCAGCTATTTTGTTCTCAAAATAGAAGAATATAAACAGACATTAGTAAGATAAAGAGCTATTGCAGTTTTATCATTACTAAGTATAACATACATCTGAAGATAATTGTACTTTGTTTGGAACCAATCATCCTTCTCCTGCACATGTGATTCAAGACATTATATCCCAGAAATTGCAGATGTGCTTTTGAAAGAAAGCAACTATATTTTGGAGAACTCTAGAGATTATATCACCTTAAAAGGAATTACATGTTTAGTGATGTTTATCCTAGAGAGTGGAATTGAATTATTAAGGAAAACTATGCTGTTTCTTCACAAGTGCATGACACAATAAAAGGAACTGCAATGGAATTTGTTTAATGTAGCTCCAGAGAACAAATCTAAGATGAAATGAAAGATAAAGAGGCAATTTTCACTCGATATACAGAGAAAGGTGGTTGAGTTGTGCATATGTAATATCTTTATGAGCCAAGAAATGTCATATATGTCACAATCTAGTGATTATTTTTAAAACTGAGGCAAATGTTATCTTAATTTTCAAGGGATGAAAAACAAGGGTTTTAGAGAAACTGAAAATGACAAGACTACTAAGCTATTTGGTAGCTCTCCTAGCAAATCAGATATAAAAATAGAATCTTTAAAAATGAAATGGAATGTCCAGTATATTCATTCATGACCTTGGTTTCTTATGTACAAAAGAGAATTCTGGAAGTAACTATTTTAGGCATCAAAGAATACCTTATCTCATTACGTTCTAATAGATTCATAACCTATTTGTATGATACCAAGTTAACCAAGATTGCATTCACATGTTTATTTTGTATATTTGAAAGTATGACTACATTGTTACCACAGTCTCACAAAGTTGAAAGTTTAGCACTATTAACTTTGACTCTTTAAAACAGATTTTTATCTTAGCAAAATCTTTTTCAACTTTTGTCACAGACTGACTTGATGTGATCCAAATATTGGTTGATATTTTAAGAACTTGAGGCTTTTATTTTCATAGATAATGAAACTTTCCAAAGGATATTTTAGAAAATCAACAAGAGCAAAAAGTAATTGCCTTTCATTTTTTACTTCATTTTCCACTTGTCAACATAAACATCTTATTCAGGAGAAAAAAGTCAAAATGAGAATGCCTTTTTACTATGGAACTTTATGAATGCATTTATTATTTTTTAAACTAAGTCTCTTTGAAGTATTCTATGAGAATAAACGGTAACTAAATATCTACAAACTAATCAAATAAGAAACAAAAACTAAAATGAATTTTTTATTCTATTAAATTGTGTAGTATTAAAAAACATATGAACTAAAGAGAGTGTCACTTTTTAAGTTTGTACCTATATCTGTTATTTAATATCTTGCGTGAGGAAATTGAAGTATTGATGAGCTTTTCCCAGTTATGAAATTAATTAATAATACTGAAACCAATTATAAACTCCCATTTCCCTAAGGGTTACTTAAGCCTTTGGTTCGAGAGTTTGAATTACTCACAAAAGATCTGTATTTTTCAGACATGCAACCAGTGACTCACAGAGTGAGTAACAAACAGAGCCAGACTTCTTTCCTTCCCCCATCTCCCTCTGTTCTTTTTGCTTAGCCAGAACACAAATTAATTAACTGTTTTCAGCATACCCTTCTGTTGCTTTTCTTAGTTCTTGACTTTCAAAGATGCTTTAACAACTATAGCTTTTTCATACATTAAGATATTCTAGAGGGAGATGACTAACAGATAATCACTGAGAGAGAAAAAAATTACGTAAGTGTAGCCTAAAATCTTCCATTTTGCAGCAAAAACTTCCTTAGACTAAAAATTAAAAATAAACAGAATTAAACTCTAACTACCTTTTCTTGTCTTCTTCCTTTACCCTTATATGTGGTTAACCACTAACTTGCTCCTAGAGATATGGAAAATTGGTTGTGTTAAATTCCTAATAAAAAGTTTCTCTGTCCTCTAAGCCAAAGACAAACATCTATTGATTGTTGAGAAAACACTACAGGGAAAATGATTTATGTCACCCACTGCCCAATACCTCATTGAACCTAGACTAGCAAAAATCTCACAGTGGGAAGTTCCTCCCTCATATATAATTCCATCTCCTTTCCTATTATTATGTAGTATAAATGAAGTATATACATATAAATGATTTATATACTTATACATGATGTAAATAAACTTGAAGAGCCACCTTATTTTTGTGTGGGTGCCTATCCTACCTATTTCTTTGGTGATCATTTTGAATAAGACATTTTTTGCATAAAGTTCATAGTTTAGTTTACTGGGTCAGAATGAAAGGCTTGGCTTGGTACTTGCATAAGCCCATAAACTTTAATTTTTCTATCTGTCCATCTGTCCGTCCTCCCTCCCTCCCTTTTTTCCCTCCCTCCTGGCTCCCAATCTGACTCCCTCCCTCCCTCTCTTTTCTTATAGGAACTGTGAAAAATTTTGGAAGCATTTCAAAATCTATTTCTATATCATAGATCAAATACACTTTTCTTGGAATCAGTTTTTATACAATGATGAAATTAGGGATATTTTAATGTGAAAATTTTTCATACAGTATATATTTTAAATACCAAGACTGGTATTCCTATAGTTACTGGAGAATCCTGCTTAAAATTAAAAAAAATATGTTCATGTCCTCATGTCCTTACTCTGAATTAACTGGAAATCATTATAAATCACTATAATTAAGCTATTATAAACAATTTCATAGTATCTTAAAAGAGCGATAAATGCTATAAAAGATTGAGACAAGGTAAGGGAATATTAAGAGATTTCTAATGAAATCATATTACATAATAAGTCTCAATAAGAATGTCATATTTGAGCAAAACTTGAAGGAGATAATGTATTAACACATGTGAACATTTCAGGTAACAAATTGAATGTTTAGTTAAAAAGGATTGGGGCAGCAGTGTGTTTGTTAGCTTATACCTGCAGATAGGTAGGATTTTAATATGAGATATATGAGATTATGGCATCTTTAAATAAAAATAATAATAAATAAGTGAATAAGTAATAAGTAAGTAAGTAAATAAATAAATAAATAAATAAATAAATAAATAGAACTAAGTTCTCGTATTAGATTTTAACCCATAATATAGTAGTAGGTGCAGAGACTTGCTTTTTTCATTCAAAAACAGGACAAGAAAGAGTATGTCTTTAGTTATCCTAAGCAGTGGTAACACAATAATGAGTTAAGTAATAGAGAAACACTCATATAAACAAATCTTTATGTACCATATCTTAAGTGCCATATCACAATGTGTACTGAAATCTTTTGATGATAGTAGTGTATATGGCTGGTTGTCCTGGGGAACTCATGGATGATTTCATGGAGGAGGTGATACTTGATCTGGTTCCTGAAAAATGAATAAGATTTCATAAGGGGAAAATAGAGGCATTTCTGGATATGGAATTATATCTGTAAAAGTGGAGGTACTGAGGAGATTATGAAAAAAAAAAATGATTTGCCAGACATGTGGTACATGGGAGGGGAAAAGAAAAATAAGCAAAATGTGAAATAACTGCATGCTAAGTTGTTGGATTCTCTTCTGTAAGGAGAATATTTTAGTGGAAAACTGACATGATCAGGTTTGTAAATTAGAACAATTTGATGGTGGGTGTGGTAGATGGATTGCACCATTCAGGCAACCAGCTACAGTTACCAGCTGTTCATAAGAAATCCCTGTAGATACATGTGTAAAGATACTTTACTTCTTCAGGGAAAGATTTATAACATTACATAGAAATCTTACTCTAGTGTTGATGCAGAACAGAACTCAATATAGGATAGGTTACTTCCGAAAATATTCACATCACAATCCTACGGGGTTTTACAATATGAGGGTCTACAAGATTCTGTTCTAGACTGTGAGTGATTTAATGAGGTATGCTAGTAATTCTATACCAAAATAAAATATATGTTGAGTGTTTTTAATATACCCTGTACTGTGTTTATTCCTTTTATGCATCGATTTATGTACTCTTCACAATATCTCTGAAGTAGTTATTATAGTTGCATTATAAATGAAGGAAATGATGTCTAGGGACTTTAAAGAACATGTAGAGATAAATGAAATTATTAGGATAAGGCAACTTTGATTGTGAGTGCTTTGTTTACTTGCCTGAAATTTGGTATTTGTGAAACTATTGCTTTTCCATTAAGGCACAAAACACATCTGAAATATTTTCTCCTTTATAGACTAAAGAAAATTACTACTCAAGAGATTGCTGAAAGTAATGTCAGCATCCACATGTCACAAATTCCAAAAGGTAATGAAAGCAGAGTCCTTTGAAGTACGCATATGCATTAGATTAAATAGAGGAGAGAGTTTTGAATTTAGTGAATTTGCATCTTCAATAAGAGGTATTAAATATACTTGATCTTTGCCTTGGAGAGAAATTTTATATGGACAGTAAGCAAATCATAATCTTGTTCTGGAGACACTCTCTGTCCCTTTCAAGACTTTTCTTGAAAATGGGCCAAGTATATTACAAATAAACTAAATGTATAAATAAGTTTTACTAGAAATGCTTGGTAGAACTGGGGTGAAGTTAGATAGAAAAATAGGCTTCACTAATATTCTTTTTGTGGACATTACATTCTAAGTTTCTTAATAATTTGTGAGGTTTTATTAAGAGAAGCATGTTCTCTGCCTCCATGTAGTCACCCTGGACTACCTATTAAAAACCAGGGGTATAGCTAAGTGGCCAGGTGAAACTATATATTGCAGAAGCCATATGGGGTCTTTCTTCTCTGACTTTCACTTGCCCCTGGGACTTACAAGGAGACAAGAAGGGAAGGCATGTAGAGACATTTGAATGAGACATATGGCTGACAGATATTTGGGGAGGTTGACAATGATCGCCATTCTCTTGATGTAGTATCTCCTTTTATCCCAAACCTTTGGAAACTACCTTACTTCTCTCTTTACTGTTCCCAACCAAAGGGTTCAAGCTTTTCATCTTCAGTGTCTTATTGTAGGACAACTCTGACCAGGTATTTACCCACTAGAGGATGTCATTCCGTGTGTGTATGTGTGTGTGTGTCTTTAAGGAATGATGCTGATTCTATTAACAATCTTTCATATTGAGAGCCTCTATCTTTTGTCTTTAGGTGGTGGGTGGAACATGCACTACTGTAGAAAATGCTCCCTTGTCAAGTGGAATTGTATCCTAAATTTTCCCAATACCTTGCCATGATTTTTATCTAAAATTTTCAGTTCGTTTTATCTCTTTTACTTGTATTATAAGAACTAATGCTTTTCTCTCCCAAAAGTCATAGAAGCTAGAAATGAAGACCATGATATCAACTTCAGCTCAGTCACCACAATGACTGTGGCCTTAACATGGCTTTGCCACATTCGAAATTCTTGATAACATCAAACTGCAAATAGGGAAACCACTATCTGCCCTCACCAATCTGAAGATGCTTCAATGTTAATGTTTAGAAATCTTGATTGACTTCCTTAAGGAACCCCTAGTGGACTTGTGGTTTGCGTCAATCTTTAACCTTTGTATTATTATTTTTTGCTTGTTTCCATAGAAATGCCTCTTATTGTTGCCTGCACAATGTAGACTTAACTTTGGACCCACCTACAGAACTGCCTCCAGAAATTAGATACAGCTGTTTAATTGGACTAGTCTTTTCCCAGGACTGAAAAACTGTCTCCATAAAATAAGTGAACAACTTAAGTTTGGAGCCATGGAACCTCTGGAGAAGTTCCTAAAGTAGAACTATAGAAGAACAGAAATCTATGCCATCCTCCTTCCAAAAAAAATGTAGTTGTGCAAAATTTTTATTTCATAGGAGGACCTTTGAAGATGGCTGGAATTTGTGCTTTTGTGGAAGATATTTATATATATATAAAGTAGAAGTTTCCTTAAGGAAAACTCCTCACAGACCCAGGTAGACCTATTGATTTTATATCATTTTAATGGAGAATGCAGAACTTAATATCTGCATACTTCTGTCTCAGTCATCCTGGATCTTACCCATGTATCTATATATTCAGCCTTATTTTTGACTTTTTCTCTTGAAAAAGAAAGATTTTTTCCCTATAAAAAATCTTTGAAAATGAAGTCTAAGCAAAGTTGGTCCAGTACTTATTCACAAGACCCACATGAATTCAAGAAATGCTTGGTGTTGTTTGCCAGCATCTCACTCAAATAAAACCTGTGCTTGACTTAATGTGAGGAAACCTCACCAACTACTACTTTTATTTGACATACCTAGAATCCCATGGCAGATTTGAAATGCAAACATTCCTTAGAATTTGACCTGAGTCATCTAAATCAAGTTCTAATTCCACTACCAGAGTCATTCAGGAGTTTATAGATTTCCTTACAAAATGAATAAGTCTGATATGGAATTGAATTTATTCAAATTATAGAAAACTTATTTCTTGGTAGATTTTGATGTCACAGTTAAAGGATCATGCACTTCAAAAAATTTCCTTAACATAGTGACTGTGAGAATTATATATATATTTGTTTTTGTACTTTTCAGATCTAAAGAAATGCTATAGAAAAAAATTAACATATAAAGCACTTCTTTAAGTGCACAACTCAGGAGTACTCAGGGACCCAAAGTTATTAAGGACTATATGTTCTAAGGCTTTGACTGACCACATACATAAAGGCAAAGAAAATACTCTTAAAAGATCCTTAATCTGTGTGTATAGGATAGAGAATAAGAAAAAATATTACTAATAGAACTCTGAAGATTATCCATCCCTGGGGGCAAATTCCCTGCCACATAGGTTCAGCATAAAGTAGGGCAGCTGAGACCCAAAGATTTGCCACAATCTAAGGTACTGTTCTGCCAGGAACCATGAGAAGGGGGTTAAACTGGGACCAAATATTCAAAATCTACCACATAATCCTCCACAAGGTCAACATAACTTCTGACATTATCTAGGCCAAGCACCGGTAGCAGCACCACCATGTCATTCACATGTGTGTCTTTTACAAGTATCTCTCTGTTGTTTCTCCCCTTTTCATCATTTTACTTCCCATGTATATAACATAATGTAAAATACATATAATAAAACATTACATAATATGATATATATTTATATACCTAATCCACACTACAGAACTCTGGTTAATTGCCTGCTAGGTGAGTTGTATTCCAAGGTGGCTGCATGTAATAGGAGGCAGGGAAAATGTTGCTTCTTTATTGTGTTGTGATACCCCTCTCCATGTTGCTGAGATGCATTCTATAACACTTGTATTGTTCAATAATTCTTCATATCATCCCAATTCTCTTACAGTTGTGAACAAAAACTTTTTACTGCCAGACATTTTACTATTTCAGTCAACACGTCAAGGAATTATTTCAACTTGCAAATACCATAACCTTAGATGGATTTTTAGACTGACTTTAAACACAAGATCATGCAATTTTCTAAACTGATCTTTGCATGAAATTATGATATAAAGAGTGCATTTGAAATCATAAAACTATCCAGTAAGTAATAGAAATTACTATTCATGTAGAGTGGCATAAACATTTACAGCCTGTGAAAATAAAATTGCAGGATTCTATTCAAACACAAATGGAGCTAATGGAAGAAATAGCTAAATTGTGGTGATTTTGACATTCACCATTTCAGGAACTCCAGACCTGCAGTCACTGAAACTCAGTGAAGGTGACTGATAAAGAATGGGGTTATGACAAACAGAGTGAAGATGTACCCGTAAATTTTAATATTGTCAAAAACTTCACATTTAAGGAAATCTTAAAGAAATTTCATGACACCAAAAGTGCAAAAGATAAAATATGGGAAGCTGATTCAAACCTCAAAAAGGACAATTTGCTTAGATACTGAGTAGATAGATCCCTACTCCACACATCAAGTTATGTGATAAGCTATAGGCAAGAACTGTTCAAATAGCTCTTGATAAATCGTACAAAGAAATAAAACACCTTCATTCTCACTTAAATTCAATTGAATCAAGTAGATATTAGCTTTCAATTGATTGATTCCTCCATTTATGATTGATAGTAAGTTTTCAATGGATTGATGAACATTTTTAAGGTGTCACAGAACTGAAACTTACAGCTGGGGAGGGAGTGAATTGGCTAAGAACACGAGGAAAGGCAGCACAATGACTATGGTGCTGGAGTATAGGTGGAGTTGGTTGGTGGTATCACTATGGTGGTAACTGATAGTGGTACCCCAATACTACAGATATTAATTAAACTTGGTTAATTAAAAGTAATAAAAAGAATTGACAACTCTAATAATGAGTTATTTATTTTATGAGTCCCTTAAATATTCATGGTACATTTAACAATTAAAGATAAAGCAAGTGCTTTCTCAAAAAAACCTCTCATTATGAGGAGATGAATTTGGTAATCCTGGCATCATTTTATGATTCAAATCATTACAGAGACGTCACTTACGAAACTTTAAGTCAGCCCAACTGTACTGAAAACAGAACTTTCTATTCAGTACTTAAATCTTCTACATGAAAATTCTCAGAAACTTACAAAATAGCTGATAAAACCATAAAATATAATACTTTTCAAATATTGTGAAATAAATAGATATTGAGCTTGAAAAGTAAGACTAAATATGTTTTATAGCTGTCAATATTTAATTAGTTAGAGTACTGTAGGTAAAACTGAACGATCAGCTTATGGTTTATTTAGGATAAATTGATGTACTTCTTCCATTTAATTCTACACACACTTCTGAGGGATCTTTGGGGTCTTTGCCTGAAGTCTCTAAATGCTACCAAGTTTATACATAAAAAAACTTACCCTATGAACTATGAATTTAATCATACAATGTATAATTCAGATTATCAAAAGTAATAAGGCATATCCATTTGTTCTTGCTCTAAGTATTATTGGCTAATTTACAAATATTTAGATACAACATTATTTAAAATGTAATTGCTAACAGTTTAATACATAGAATACTTCTTGTATGACATGGGTATAATGACTTGTAAATTATTGTTGGTTTATCTTTAGTTGATTCTCATCTTATTGTGAATTATACTAAGTAATAAATAATAAGCCAATTTTTTATGGCTTATTATGCCAATATGTTAAGCCAATATGTTCAAAGATAAAATAATTTAACATGGCTTATTCCTAAATTTAGTAATATATTTATAACTATTTTTTTTTTTGCAATTTGAAAAAATATTTTAACCTTTTAATAATCTGCATTTCGTTTTTGTCCAGGGAGCATCTAAGACTAAGGACTGGATTGCCAAGAATACACACTAATTTCTTTTTGGTTTAAGGGCTAGAATATAGTATCTGAAGTATATCACCCTGAGTGGATACAGGTGAAGACACTTTTGACATTCAGATGACATCTCTGTTTTGTTCCTAATTTCTTACATAGGGAGAGGACATAAGATAGAGGAGTTAAAAGCTCTCATCCTTTTTTTAAAATTTATTTTTTATTGATTTGTCACAATTGTGAATTAATTGATCCCTCTCCTCCCTCCATATCCCCCCTCTGTATCCCCCTTCCTCCTCCCTCCATATTCCCCCTCTGTATCCCCCCTTCAGTCACTCCTCCCATTTTTCTGCAAATT